>JABSTT010006224.1:0-12084 GCA_013339685.2 Hyalomma asiaticum | reverse complement strand
TAGACTGGGCACTCAGCAGAGTGGCGCAGTGGAAGCGTGCTGGGCCCATAACCCAGAGGTCCGTGGATCGAAACCACGCTCTGCTATGTGTTTTTTTTCTTTTGCGTACTGTTGAGCACTTCCGTCCTATTTACCACAGAGCATAGACCGGGCACTCAGCAGAGTGGCGCAGTGGAAGCGTGCTGGGCCCATAACCCAGAGGTCCGTGGATCGAAACCACGCTCTGCTATGTGTTTTTTTCTTTTGCGTACTGTTGAGCACTTCCGTCCTATTTACCACAGAGCATAGACTGGGCACTCAGCAGAGTGGCGCAGTGGAAGCGTGCTGGGCCCATAACCCAGAGGTCCGTGGATCGAAACCACGCTCTGCTATGTATTTTTTTCTTTTGCGTACTCTTGTGCACTTCCGTCCTATTTACCACAGAGCATAGACCGGGCACTCAGCAGAGTGGCGCAGTGGAAGCGTGCTGGGCCCATAACCCAGAGGTCCGTGGATCGAAACCACGCTCTGCTATATATTTTTTTTTTGTTTGCGTACTGTTGTGCACTTCCGTCCTGTTTACCACAGAGCATAGACTGGGCACCGATCAGCAGAGTGGCGCAGTGGGATTCACTTCCGGCCGCGATAGCGAACGGACGTGTGCATCATGAGCTCCGTTGGAGCGGCATCGGCGGCACAGCTTAGCCGCGGTTCCAGGATTGAAATGCCACAGGATTATGCCGTCATTTTGCCCCCTCTGCCAAATGGGTACGTGGTTCAGAACACTGTTTTTCTGCACGCAGATGTAAAAGGAAGGCCTTATCACGCGGAAGATTTTCGTGAGCCCCTGTTTCGACGTGTCCCGCCCACCGAAGTCCTTGCGCTTGGCGCATATCAAATGAATCACGTGTGGGCGGTGACCTGTAAAAGCCCTGAGGGTGTGAAGAAACTTTTAGCTGAGCCGCAATTGACTGTGAAAGGCCTCAAATGCATGGTAATTGACCCAAGCCACCGCGACGTCCGTCTGAAGATGCATTGGTTGCTCTACCACGTGCGAGAAGAAGACGTCCGAAATGCGCTGATCCCTTACGGGACAGTCGTTGATGTAGGAATGGATAAATGGCGAGTTGACGGCTACGCGCAGCAGAATACCATGACAAGAACCGTGACGCTCCGACTTAAGGCTAACGTTACGCTGGACGATATACCCCACCAGTTGCGAGTTGGAGGGGAGCTCGCACTTATCGTGGCACCCGGAAGAGCACCGAGGTGTTTGCGTTGCCAGCAGATTGGCCATATTAGAAAGGACTGTCGAGTTCCGCGGTGCGACACCTGCAAGCGATTTGGGCATGCCCCAGCGAACTGCACGAGGACGTATGCGGCGGCTACCCTGAACACCGGGAGCACGGATAAATCCGAGCTCACTATGGACGAGGCCGAAGCCGAAGAATCAGTGAAAGCAAAGGCGGATTCTGTAGGAAAAACGCCAGGCATGGCAGGCATGACGCAGTTGAAGAAAGAAGCGGCAAAGTCAACTGACAGTGCAGGGGCGGTGCAATCTATCAAGGAATCACCGGTGAAACCGAAGGTGACTTCTGCAGGAAAAACGCCAAGTACAGGGGGCATGACGGAGGTGAAAGAAACGGCAAAACCAGCGGAAAGTGCGGGTGTGCAATCTGCCGCGGAATCATCGACGAACACAAAGGAGGCCCATGTACGAAAGGAAGCTCTCACCGCTGAAGCCAGTGAGGGCAAAACAACTACTCAAACTGACCAGGAACCTTCCGACGGTTGGGCCATGGAGTGGCACGACGCCGAGGAACCCGGGACTGGAGGGAAAAGACCACGAGACGCAGTCCCATCAGAACAAAGTGATACAAGCGGTCAAGAACCGCCGGCGAAAGCGGCTGTCTTTCGGAGGCAGCGGCTGCTGACCAAGCCAAACGTCGTAGAAGGGGAAAAGAGGGCGGGCAAACCGCCCCCTTGACGACGCACTAGGTGCGTGCGCCCTCCCCAGAAGGTGTGCCTGGCGACTGAGTAGCTGTTATCGAACGCAAATTTTTGGTGAGCATTTACTTCTACCTAAAAAACAAAACAAAATGGCAGTGAGACTTGAGCGAGCAGTACGGTTTGCCAGTATAAATGTACGCGGGTTAGCGTCTAAAAGGCGGCAGTACCAATTGAGTCGATTATTTTCAGAACATGACTTCGACGTAATTGCTGTGCAAGAAACCAAATTAGCGTCCGAGGAGGATACCGATCGCATGGTGTTGACTTTTCGCTCAATGTATAACGTTTGTGTGTCCCACGCCAATGGCTTATCAGGAGGGTGTGCTCTTTTCATCAGAAAATCGATGGGCGCTGTTGAAAGAAGTATAGTAAGCAGTGATAACGGACGTTTTGTAGTGTGTGATTTTTCTTTCTTGAATTTTGAATGGCGTGTGATATGTGTGTATGCCCCGAACCGAGACAGTGAAAGGAGAGCTTTCTTTCAAAGAATAAGAAATCTACTGGAATGTGACAAATATGTAATACTTGTTGGCGATTTTAACTGTGTGTGCGCGAAAGAAGACCGTGCCAAGCCGGTCCAATTATGGGATCAAAGCGCGATGTTGTTGAATGAATTGATTGCAGACAACGGATTGGAAGATGTTGGCCTATGCATGTCTAATTGCAGAGTTCAGTTTACGCACTTTCAGGGTCTAAGCCACGCACGGTTAGACAGAGCGTACATCCCGCTGGACCTTGTTATGTGCTGTGACGATTATACTGTTACACCGGTGTCTTTCAGCGATCACTGTATGATTAGCTTTACACTTGGTGCTAGGGAGAGGATGCCGAAATTTAACTGGTACCTGTGGAAATTAAACAATAATGTCTTGAAAGATGACACTTTTGGTAGAGATGTAGTCGAAGCCCTTACGAAGCTATATGATAATCGAAAAGACGACTGGGAATCGAAGTGGGAAACGTTTAAACAAGATGTTAAAATGAAGGCGATAGAACAAACTACTAAGAAAAACTTTGAGAAGAAACAGGAGGAAATAAACCTACAAAGGCAACTACAAGCTCTCTTGCAAGAAGAAAGTATGAAACCTGGCTTGTTTACCGAAGAAATTAGAAATATTAAAAACAAACTGGAAATTTTGGATAGACAGAAGTATAAAGGAGCTATAATAAGAACTAGAAGTGAAAAACTTTGGATGGGCGAGACACCCACAAAAAGAGCTTTGGGAGACGAAAAGAGATATGCACAAAGAAAAGAAGTAAAGGAAATAATGCACAAGGGCACGCTGACAAATGAAAACACTCAGATAATGGAAGCGTTTGTGGAACATTATCGCGATCTGCTCGGAAAACGTGTATCGATGGCCGAAGGCTTTACTGACGTCTTTCTCCCTATCATGCCCAAGCTTGACACTGATACACAAGAAAAATTAGGGGCTCCTATCAGCGTGCAGGAAATCCAAAAAGCTATCGATGACCTAAGCACGGGAAAGACGCCGGGCCCAGATGGAATCGGAGCTGAATTCTATCAAAAGTTTAAAGAAGACATAGCACATGCGCTGTATGAAGTTATGGTCGAAGCATACAAAAAGAATAAACTACCGCGCTCTTTCACGCAGGCGCATACTGTCTTAATTCCGAAAACAGATGATAGCACCAAACTACAATCTGTAGCATCATATCGACCTATAAGCCTTTTGAACACTGATTACAAAATATTCATGAAGGTTTTAACCAGGAAGAATGCAGACTGTTACCGAAAAGATTGTGGGGACACACCAGACATGTGGCATTAGAGGTCGCAGCATTACAACAAACATACATATAGTAAGAAGCGTTCTAGAGATTTGTGATGCCTTTGAAGAACGAATAGCAATGATGCAACTAGATTTGCAAAAAGCTTTCGATCGTGTTTCGCATGAAGTATTGTTCAGTGTGTTGAAGCATGTGGAAGTTGGTGAAATAATTTTGGATGGTATTAAGATGGCATACTCGCAGTGTGTAACACGTCTGATAGTCAATAGGCAGCTCAGTGAAGAAATTGAAATACTCAGTTCTATCAGACAAGGATGTCCGGCCTCAGCATTGTTATTCGCCATCTACCTAGAACCCTTTTGTTTATCAATCATTAATAACACAAGTGTGCATGGCTTTCGGTTACAGAGCACAGAGATAAAGCTACTTGCTTACGCCGATGATGTGGCGGTACTTTGCCAAGACAGACAGAGTATATGTGAAGTTGTTCACATGGCAAATAAATTTTGTGATATGACGGGCAGCGTAATTAACTGGGACAAAACAACTGCCTTTTGGTACGGTAATTGGGATATGAGACCAGAGGTATACCTTAACGTAAAATGGGAATGTAAACCCTTAAAGTACCTCGGTGTGCCTTTGGAAAACTATCGTGACAACACGGACTACTGGAAGGGTGAGGCAGAAACACTCAAGCAAAAAACAAACGCTTGGGGTGGTCGGGACTTGTCTATTTTTGCGCGGGCGACCGTATGCAACATGTTCCTCATATCCAAAATATGGTACGTCATGCAAGTCATCTGTATGTCGCGCATTAATGTGCAGAAATTTCATAGGATTTTCGCTGTGTTTGTGTGGAAATCCTCATGGGAACGTACAAGTCGTTCAAATCTATTCCAGTCCGTTTGCAACGGAGGAGTTGGTTTATGTCATATGTTCATAAGACAAGTTGTCTCTCGTTTTATGTTCCTTCGAGATCAAAAAAATGAATTTTTGCGAACTGTGATACAAGTAAGGCTGTCTTCGCGCATTCCGGATTTTGTTGTGTCATCAAGCAATGATATGTGCCTATATGTGACCGGTTTTTTGAGAGAAGTTATACAGTCTTTTCAAATTTTGAAAGTCCGTTTTTCTGTCGAATACCTTGCCACTGTTAAACGAAAAAGACTGTACAAAGACCTCCGTGATGTCCTGTTGCCAACACCCTTGTACAGATCTGTGTTCAATGGAGGTCCCGGACAGGACGTTTTAAAAAGGGTCAGAAGGATGAACGTTAAGGCAGGGGCAAAAACATTTTTTTTTAAACTTCATTCCGGTACGCTCCCCGTAAAGCAATGGTTAGCGGATAAGGGAATCGATGTGCCATGGACAACCAATTGTTTGCTTTGTAGGACACCTGAGACAATAGAGCATGTATTTATTCATTGCTGGGACGCAGTCTTTCATTGGGACATCCTTCAAAGAACGTTGAAAAAAGAGCTCCCAATTACGAGCTATGGCATTCGTTTTCTGTGTGTGGACAATGAAGACGACGTCCCATATGACATGTTTATGTTAATTAGTCTTCACAGCATCTGGCAGACCACAATGGCGGTCCGACATATGGATCAAAACACGCGTCCTGTCCGGGAAAACTTCATTACAAATATACGGCATATTGCTGAAGTGTATAGAGCGCAAGAAGAACCTCCTCGCTGGTTGCCAATGTTGGACGATCTGTGTAACTTGAAAAAATTTTAATTGAACACTTCGGATCAAACTTTGGTCCAAGTGTGTTTTATCATTCCTGTTTCTGTGTGAACACCTGTAAAGGAAAACAGGCAATAAAGAAAAAAAAAAGAGTGGCGCAGTGGAAGCGTGCTGGGCCCATAACCCAGAGTCCGTGGATCGAAACCACGCTCTGCTATGTATTTTTTTCTTTTGCGTACTGTTGTGCACTTCCGTCCTGTTTACCACAGAGCATAGACTGGGCACTCAATGTGTTTCTGCTGTCACGTGTATGGTATGTTATGAATGTCTTATGTGCGTCTCGTTCTAGTATCCAGAAGATACATCGTGTTTTTGCAGTTTTGTTGGGCTCGACTTGGGAGAAAATCAGTCGAACCAACCTGTTCATTCCTGTTAAACGCGGAGGTGTTGGCCTTGTTCATTTATTTTACGTCAGATTGTTTCTAGGTTTATGTTCCTTAGGAATGTGGAAGATCCTTTTTACGAACAGTCATACATACCAGGCTACGGAGATTAATCCCAGATTTCATAATTTCTCTTGTGGTGATTTGGAGGGTACCGTATCTGGATTTCTGCGGGAGGTCTTACTTTCATACAGAATGTTGAAAGTGAGATTTTCTTTAGAGTACTTGAGTGACGTCACCAGAAAGAAACTCTATAAGGATTTAATTGAAGTGTTCCTCCCGACTCCTTTGTACCGTTTGCCATATCATGGATACCAGGACAGAATATTTTGAAAAGGTCAAGAAAATGCCAATAAGTCCTGCTGCCAAAACATTCTTTTTCAAGCTACATACGAATAGTCTACCTGTAAAAACATGGCTTCAGGAAAAAGGCTTATTTGTACCTTGGACAACAAACTGCCATTTATGTAATAAACCAGAGGATATAGAGCATGCTTTGTAGACTGCTGGGATGCAGTATTTTTCTGGGACGTGCTTCATCGCACTTTAAAGAAAGAATTACCACTAGATTCTTATGGCATAAGGTTTTTACCAGTAGAAGAGCCATGCGATATGATCATGGTCCTGGGTCTTCATGCTTTGTGGAAAACGAGAATGCAGGTGCGGCATGCAGATGTTCATATAAAATCTCGAGGGAAACCTTCATTGAGAGCGTTGGACAAATTAGTGAGATTTATAGAGCCCAGCCTGAACCACCACACTGGGTTACTATCCTTGATGTTTTGAAAGATATGAAAAAGCTTTAGAGATGGTCACACCAGTGCGTAAATAGTGTATGCGTGTACGCTTTTGATTGCGTCTGTACTTTGTTCAAGAAGGCAATAAAGAAAAAAAAAAGCAGAGTGGCGCAGTGGAAGCGTGCTGGGCCCATAACCCAGAGGTCCGTGGATCGAAACCACGCTCTGCTATATATTTTTTTTTTGTTTGCGTACTGTTGTGCACTTCCGTCCTGTTTACCACAGAGCATAGACTGGGCACTCAGCAGAGTGGCGCAGTGGAAGCGTGCTGGGCCCATAACCCAGAGGTCCGTGGATCGAAACCACGCTCTGCTATGTATTTTTTCTTTTGCGTACTGTTGTGCACTTCCGTCCTATTTACCACAGAGCATAGACCGGGCACTCAGCAGAGTGGCGCAGTGGGTCAGGGATTCCACTTCCGGCCACCGTAGTGAGCGGACGCGGAATGTCGTGCTCCTCGAAAGGGGCGGATTTAGCGGCCCAGCTGGGTCGCGGTACCAGGTTCATGGATACGCCGACGCAGGAATACCAGCTTATTTTGCCACAACTGCCTACAGGTACGACCGTAACAACAACCGTTTTTTTACACGCTGACGTGAAGGCGCGACCTTATCGAGTTGAGCATTTCCGCGATGCTTTAAGCCGCCTGCAGCTTATGCCGGAAGTGATGGCCCTAGGTGCCTATCAAATGAATCACGTATGGGCGATTACGTTCAAGGATGAAAACGGAAAAAAGAAGATGCTGTCCACCAAAGCCTTAAGCGTTAAAGATCACAAGTGTGTCGTGATAGACCCTTGTAATCAAGATGTCAGGATGAAGCTATACTGGCTTTTGCACACAACCCCGGATGAAGTTGTGAGAACCGCCCTCTTGCCCTTCGGTACTGTGACCGAAATTTCCCGGGAAAAATGGCGTGTGCAAGGCTGTGCGGACAAAGGGTCTCACACGCGTCTGGTGTCCTTGCGCTTGAAGGCGGGATACACCGTGGAAGACTTGCCGCATCAACTTCGTGTTGGAGAAGACCACGCACTCGTGCACGTCCCAGGCAGACCACCGCTCTGCCTCCGGTGCCGCGGCACCGGGCACATACGGCGCGAGTGCCGAGTACCACGCTGCGGGCTCTGCCGTCGCTTCGGTCACGACGAGACCCAGTGCGTGCGCAGTTACGCTAACGTGACGGGCCCCGGAGGAAATGAAGCCATGGAAGAACACTACATGGACCAGGCTGATGCGGAGGCGACCGCCAAGGAAGGCGGGTATTCGGCGAAAACTGGTGGAAAGCAACAGACGGAAGCTTCCGGTGACAGCCAGGAAAAAGGCGACGGCGCAGCTGTACTCGCTGCCAGCATAAAGGCACCTGATGCAAGGGAGGAAGATGCCAAGAGGGAAAACATTGTCCAGGCTACCACAGAGGCCTGTGCGGGCGGACCAGCTAAGGAGGGTCTTGACATGGAATGCGAAGAAAGTGCTACTCCAGCGGTCGGAAAGAGACAGCTTGAAGTATCCGAAGAAAACGGCAAGCCGGAAGCTTCTGCTGGCGAACCACTCCCAAAGGCGCAGTTCACCAGACGTCCGACCCTCAAGATACAACCCAAGGTGCCGCCTGATAGGAGGGCGACACCACCAGCAGCGAAGACAACGCCAGCAGATCCGCCTTAGCGGTTACGTGGACTCTTGAGACTTCCCGACTGGCCTGGGGGCAGACGTGCAGAGTTTAAAGATGTGCGCTGCAAGAGGAGACGCCTTTGCCTGGCCAGAGATGGCTAGGCCACTTCAAGAAGAGCGGCTAGATGTGAGTCTGTCACCCGGCAATATGTACGAGTCGCGATGTGGGGGGCTTGTCTCATCACTCTCTGGTTCTTCGAATTCGGCAATTGCACTAAAGATAGCCACGTTGAATATACGAGGCTTAACAGCGAAAAAAAGGCAAGCGCAGGTAAAGAGAATACTCATCGAAGATGAAATAGACATATTAGCCCTGCAAGAATCGAAGATTGAGAGTGAGGAGCAAGCGGACCGCATGGTAAATATGTTTAATGCTAATTATGACGTATGTGTGTGCCATGCCGTTGGGAGGTCTGGAGGGTGCATTCTATTTTTAAAACGTTCTAGCAGTATAATTGTAGAGAGGGTCGTGACTTCTGACGACGGACGATTAGTACTTTGTGATATGTCTGTATTTGGGGAAAAATGGCGAATTGTTTGTGTGTACGCGCCAAACGTTGCGTCCCATAGAAAGTGTTTTTTTGATTATGTAGCCACCTTCTTAAAATGCGACAGAGTCGTTATTTTGCTTGGCGATTTCAATTGTGTCTGTATGCCTGAGGATAGTGTTAAGGGTGTACCAGTACGTGATAAAAGTGCCCTGCGGCTTAGTGAAATAGCTGAAGAGTGTGCATTAGTAGACGTTGGTGATGTTCTCCGTAGCAACTATGTGCAGTTTACGCATTTTCAGCAACAAAGCCATGCTAGACTGGACCGCATTTATGTGGCTGAAAATATCGTACCTTTATGCGCCAATTATGCTGTGAAGCATGTCAGCTACAGCGACCACAGTCTAGTCACGGTCGAAATTGGCAGAAAAAAGAAAAATATGAAGTTTAACTGGGAATTATGGAAGTTAAACGAAAAACTCTTGAAAGATGAGACCTTCGTGAAAGTTGTGAGCCAGAAAGCTAGGGACGCTCTCTCCATTGAGAACACGAGCATTATAGCCGTTTGGGAGCAATTTAAAAATGATGTCAAAATGTATGCGATCGAGAGAGCAGGAATCGTACGATATAAGGAAAAACAAAAAGAGAAAGAATTACAGTGTACGCTCGATTACTTACTAAATGCCGACAGCACAATACCCGGATTATTCAGTAAAGAAATCAAAGATGTTAAAAGACAGATGGAACGCATCGCTGAAGAACGATATATGGGTGCAGTGATAAGAGGACGTGCGGAACGCTTCATGATGGGCGAAGTGCCCACAAAACGTGCGCTTGCAGAGGAAAAGCGTTATGCAATGAGAAATGAGATTAAAGAAATACGCTATGAGGGTGTGCTATCAACAGAGCAGGATTTTATCGAAAACGCATTCCTAGAAAGATATCGAACATTACTGGGTATAGAAATGGAAGTGCAAGATGAATATATAAGAGAGTTTTTATCACTGATGCCAACGCTGGATGATGACGTTAGGGAAAGTCTTGAGACGCCGATAACGATAGAAGAAGTTGGGCAAGCAATTGATGACCTTCGGACGGGTAAGTCGCCTGGGCCCGATGGCATAGGGGCAGGATTTTATAAAACTTTCAAGACTGAAATATCGGAGATACTACACCGCGTGTTAATAGAAGCATACGATCTAAAGCAATTGCCTCCATCGTTTAGAGCAAGTCACGTTATACTCATCCCGAAGAATGATGATGCTGAGAAGTTGCAGTCGGTGGAAAACTATAGGCCTATAAGTCTCACGAATGTAGACTACAAGGTATTTATGAAGGTTTTGGCCAAAAGACTTCAAACAGTGATTACGAGCGTTGTTGGTTCACACCAAACTTGTGGAATAAAAGGTAGGAGCATCTTCACTAATATTCATACGGCAAGAACAATTTTGGAGTGTTGTGATGCGTCCTATGGACGAATAGCAATGATACAATTAGACTTAGAAAAAGCATTTGACAGAGTAAGCCACGAAATACTATTTGCGATACTGGATCACGTTAGTGTGGGGACTGTAATAAGAGATGGAGTGAAAATGGCATACAAGAATTGCTCTACCAGACTAGTAATTAACAAAAGACTTACCCCGGACATAGCTGTGAAATCTAGCGTGCGTCAAGGTTGCCCTTGCTCAGCTCTGTTGTTTGCAATCTACTTAGAACCCTTGTGTTTGAAAGTGTTGAATAATACAAAAATAACAGGGTATCAGTTTTTGTCAACGGAAGTAAAAGTCCTAGCGTACGCTGATGATATCGCGATATTTTGTGAAAATGAGAAGAGTATAGTGGAGGCTATAGGGGATGCACGAACCTTTTGTAGACTCACCGGAAGTGCGATTAGTTGGCACAAGTGTCTAGGTTTCTGGCACGGTGAATGGAGTGCAAAACCAGCACAAATGCAAGGGATCAAATTTACAAATATGCCGTCCAAGTATCTCGGCGTTCCTCTGCAATATTATCAGGAAACCACCGAGCAATGGGCCGCCGAAACTGAAGAGATTAGGACCAAAACGACTAAATGGGGTGGGTGTGAGCTTTCCATGTTTGCGCGCGCTGCGGTTTGCAATGTGTTTCTTGTTGCGAAAGTGTTTTATATGCTGCAGGTATTATCTATGTCGCGAGTGTGTGTACAAAAGTTGCATCGAATATTTGCCGTATTTATATGGAGATCTACTTGGGAACGTACTAGCAGACTTAATCTTTTCCGCAAGGTAAAGAAAGGGGGACTTGGTTTGTCGCATTTGTTCCTCAAACAGATTGTTTTGCGTTTCTTTTATCTGAGAGATCAAAGTGATGGGTTCCTACGCGCTGTTATACAAGTACGACTGCGCGACGAGTTACCAGGCTACATTGTATCGGCATACAGCTCGCAGAGGAGAGCATTGAAAGGTTTTTTAAAAGAAGTTGTGTATGCTTTTCAGTTCCTTGTAGTGCATTTTTCTTTTGATTATTTGTCCTTGGTAACAAAGAAACAACTGTATAAGGATTTAGTTGATATTATGTGCCCTGTACCTTTATACCGTGCAATATATGTATTAGGACGAGAAAGGGACGTGCTTAAAAGAGTGAATAGAATGCCTATCAGATCATCAACTAAGACATTCTTTTTTATGTTACACACTGGCACGCTCCCGGTTAAACCATGGCTGAAAGACAAAGGGTTTTATTTTCCATGGGGCGTTAACTGTATGATATGTAGGAAGGCTGAAACAATTGAACACATCTTTCTGGACTGCTCCGATTCTGTGTTCTTGTGGGACGTCCTTCAAAGGACGATAAAGAAAGACTTTCAGCTCACGCCTTTTGGAATTCGCTACTTGCCATGTGAAGAAACCGAGGGCGTGCCATGTGACCTGATAATGCTGATAACTATGCACAGTGTATGGAAAACTCGAATGGATATAAGAAATGAACACGAAGACGCAAAACCGGCTAAGGTATACCTACATGAATATCTGTTGTACGTGAGAAGTGTATTGCGTGAACTTCCTGAGCCACCTGATTGGTTACCTGTGATGGATAAATTACTAACGGCGAAGTATTACTAACACTACAGCGCAGGACAAGTTGTAAGTCCTGTTTTAGTAAGTAAGTACTTACTTACTCCTGGTTTTAGAATGTACAGAAAAGAGTGTGTGTCCCAATGATGAATTCAGAGCCATGAATTTTTGTCCAATGTGTATTTTGTGAGAAAAAGAGGAAAT
>JABSTT010006223.1:0-13487 GCA_013339685.2 Hyalomma asiaticum | reverse complement strand
TTATACGAAGAAATCTAGTTGAGTTCGAGTGGCCCTTGATTTACGTGCTCTTATCAATAATCCGTAATTCGTGACGCCCGAAAAATACGAATGCGTTGTAAAAACAATGCAGAAAGAAGTGACCCACAGAAAAAAAAGTCCTGAAGTTAATCTCCAGTGTGTGTATATAGATACATTTTACAACCGTCTTACAGACGACGGTATGCAAGTGGTCTACCGAGCGATGTAATAAAAAAACACCATACAAGGAAAACACACGCGCTAGCCCCTCAAGGTGGCTGCACTTTGGTGATTGCAAGTAAAAACTGGCATTGATTTTGGTCGACCACCAATAATCTCAGTGGTTCGTAACATCACCACATAAGCACTGTCGTCTGAGATCGTTGTTTTTCAGGGCAAATCCTCCTCTTTTCATAAATAAGATGTTTTCTCCCTAGTAGACATCCTAATAGCGTGTAGTAACATAGCTTACGATATCTTTGTGTCACTCGTTTTGCTTGCCTTATCTCGCGGGAAAAACCATGTATTGGTGTTGCCCAAGAGATAAGACAAAAGGAGGAAGTAAGCCTCCTGACTTAGCTTTACTCCGCTAAGGCAGCATAAATGCCGTAGTTTACACGTTACAAAAGCAACTGGTAGAACGCTAATATACCAATACAGAGAGCACATCCTGAAGTTTAACCGCGCCGCTAGCTCTGCAGCAGCAAACCAGAGCAGTCCATACACGATGATAATGATCACACGCGCAGGCGATTAGCTATATAGGGAAAACGCATGGTGACCATGGCAGGATATGGTAGAGGTAGAAGAGCGTAATAAACCTCCACAATATTACTAAGGCAGGAAGCAAGGTTAGCGTTTATTATTGAAGAAATTGCTCTTAATTTAACATTTGTGCAGTCCAACTCAATAAGAAGACAGGTACAGTGCTCACGGAATAAGATGGGACATGTAAACATTGAATTAACCCAAATAAATGTGCAATTTCTCGCTGTGATCGCATCATGTACCTGCCAATCTGGCCTCTGAAGGTGGCGTTCTTTCTTGTGCTAGTATACGAACCAATGTTACAATTATGGCACATGAATTAAGATTGTAAAAAAAAAAGGATGCGCATTACTTAGCCCTTACTCTTCCCATTTCAATCCGTAAGTACTGTATATGCTTAGAACTAAATCTTAAAATTCGCGGATTGCTTAACAATTTCTGGGTACATCCACTATATGAGGGTACATATAACATAGAACATATTTAGACTTCTGATACTTTCAACGTTGTGAAATAATCCGTCAAGCTGCTTTGTTACTAGCTGTGCCTCGGACCACGGACGAGAACTAAGGCATATCTGTTTTTCTCATTCCAGATATATCTTCAATTTCAGCAACTGCTGAAGGTAATGTTTGCTATGCTGCGCTTTGTAGTTCTACCTCATTTTGGTGACTACCTTTAGAATGCTTTGCGTTCAGTAGCGCAGGAGTTATGGTAGTCCGAATATTCGGCATTTTGAAAATTTTGCGTACTGTTATCGTTTCTAAACGAAAATATGTTTTCATATTTGATATTGCTTTTAAAGATTGTGAAAGCTCTGCAACGTTTTGCAAGCTGCAAAGTAAGACCAATGCATTGCATGAATTCAAAACTGACTTGGGATAGTTCACAACTATCACGTTCACAGTACATCAATGTGCTTGACTGTTTTCCGACACCAAAACAAAAGGAACACGTACGAAAGGCTGTATCCATCACTCGTCTCCGTCTCTTGCGCTTTTTATAAAATTTGCCAACATGAACCAACTCGATCATATAAAGGTATTGTTGCAAACAATTTCTTTCGTCGGCAACAGTGCTTGGACGTCTGTATTGGACAACTCAAATTAAAGCTGCATCATTCATGACCACTGACCGAGCGAAAGATGCCAGCTTGTGCCGAAGAAAGCAACCCCGTAATCGCTTTATTGCAAAATATTTGTAGCCGCAATAGGCGTGAAGGTAAAGAAAGCAAGGTAGTACAAAATGAAACACCGCTACGTTTGTTCTCAAAACCAAAGATAAGCGCGCAGAAGGCGATATAACACATCCCTCTCGTCAACAAATATTTCACATTAAAAAACAATTCACAGTCGCTGGTTGACCTGTCGAAACTTTCCCGTGTAGCCTAAGCGCTCGGGTGGCCTAACTTGCCGCTGTGAACTTCTTAAGATTGGCGAAGACGGCAAGAGCGGCTCCACTTTTTCAATTTACGTGGCAGTGGGCGTCAGGGGCGGTGGACATGGCGGGACCTTAAATAGCTCAGCTGTTCAAAGGGATGCAAGAATTATACCACTTTCCGAGTAAAGCGTGGCTTATGGAGTGAGGAGGGATATGAGAGCACGCATGCCAGATGTCAGATGCCTTTGCTATACAGAAACTACGAAACGAAATGCACTTGACTTAGCGGATCTTCTGCATTTCAAAAGAAATTGAATCAGTGGATGTGAAGCTCACCATACTAAGCATCAAACGCACTTCAGGGTTAATATGGTTATTAGGCGGAGTCTCCCGTCATTGAGATTGAAAGCTGTCGCTGAGTGTACGTAGTGTGCAGATTACTATTGCTGATGTTACTTTATTTATTTGCATGAATTTGTAAACCTTCCTTATCACATGTTTTATTTTCTAGGTTGGAAATTGTCGAGGAGGACTGTGTCAGGAAAAGCAACATTATGAAGAAATCAAACGCATAAAGAGGGACGTCAGTACTACTGTTTTGTCGAGTCAAAACACAACTTTTGCTCCCCAAAAAGTGGTGAAGAGTGGGCCTGGCTCCGCAAAACCAGGCACTCCAAGGGGAGACCCGCTTGAGCGGCGGAGGAGGCAGATGTGGGATCGTTGTGACTGTGCTAGCATAAGAGGATTATTTCTTGACATGACTTTACCAAGCGGCTTAGGCAGAAGCGCCCGTAGTAGGAGAGGAAAGCGTCGTAAAGTAGGTTGCCGGGTCATTTGTCTTTTCCTTATTAACAGGTACAAGAACGATCCTAAGTGGGCCAGCCTTTTCGCCGCTCGCTTAGGCACCGTTGGAAGCACGAATACCACAAATACGACAAGCGGTTTGTCCGAGGGCGCTGGCAGTGTACGAAACGCTACCAGTGAACAAACAAGCAGCAGTTCGACCAAAATTAGCCCCGGTGGTCTCGGTTCTGAATCATACGGTACTCGAATAAATGGCCCAGGTGCTACCGAGAATGCGGGAGTAGGAATTTCGACTAGACAGGGCTCTGGGTCGGCTACCGCAGGAGCTCTTAACGGTGCCACTCTTATTAATACAGATGGTGGTAGTCCAGGAGGCAATATCCTAAGCACTTCTAGCGGTTCTGTAAAGGTTGGCGCTACTGGTACCAGCATCAGTGGGCCACCAGGTGTTCCCCAGAAAGCCGGCAACATGGGATTTGGTGAAGTTAGCAACATTACTGCTGGCAGTACCCTACTTACATCCATCGGTAGTGGTAGTCGAGTATCCACTGAATCTCCTGGCAGTGCTAGCAGTGCTAGCAGCGGTACTGAAGGAGGTCTGAAAGCTGGCGCGCATCCACAGCCATCTGAAAGCACAGCAACTCCTAGTGCGATCAGCGGGCCACCAGCTACCGTCAGAGGAATCACCGAATCGGGTAACGGCGCTGAAACGAGTACAGGGGCTGTTAGCGCTATCAGCAGCGCCGGTTCTACTTCTCGACGTGATAACACAAGCGCGCTGCCAGGCATCGGCACATCGGGTAGTGCCACTTCACCGTCTCATACTGCTTCTAGTTCAAGTGGCAAAGTCACAACAAACACAGTTATTGGTGGTGTTGGTAGCGGAGTAAGCGAAAGTGCCAGCGTTGGTTCTCTGGAAAAAAGCAGCAATAATACCAGCAGGAGTGGCTTTTTGGAGGGTGGCACAAATGGCCCACCCAGGCCCGCTGTCGAAGGTGCTTCAGGTCCCAACAACGTCACTCCCAGTGCAACGTCTAGTGGCACCACCATTCTTGCAGGCACTGGAAAAGCCGGCAGTGGCGGACTTGGAATGGTTTCTGGCCCATCCAATGGAAGCTCTACAATAAAACCAGTGGCAGGAGGCCCAGAGAACGCAGGCGGTTTAAGTAGTGTAATTCCCAGCTCTGTAACCGGAACCACTTCTGTTGAAAGCGGTGGGAACTTGACCAACGTACTGACCGGTGGAAGCGAGGGCCGCTCGGTCATCACTGCATCTGGTATAAGCGCAAGTGGGAGTGGAAGTGGCACAATCGGAAGCAGTACCAGTGGGGCGCCTGTCATTGGCACTGGTGTTCCTAGAGGGGGTGGAGTTTCAAGTGGGGATGAAAATATTGCGGGTATTAGTGAAAATGGCGCCGTTGGAAGTGGCGCTGTGCCTGCAAGTACGGCAATTCCAGGACATCCAAGTGTCACTAACGCTACTTCTACGGCCAGCATTGGGGCTGAAGGAGTCGGGGCGATATATAAGCCTACAGAAGCTTCAGGTACTAGAAGTGGGAAACCTGGAGCTACGACAGTGCCCTCCGTTGTTAGTGCCACGCCAAATAGAGCGGGTAGCGAAACGAATTCAGGTATCAGCGGCTCAGCGCGCACAAGTAGCGGAGAAGCCGGACCTGCCTCCGCTCGAGTTACAACAGGAACCAGAAGTACCGTTTTACCAAGCGAGACGGCCCGTGGCGTCAGTGGTAGTACCACGGTTGCCGGCACTGGAAACTACGGCGGAGGTGCTGGGGGAAGTGCACGACACGCAACGGGTAATTTCCCGGGCAGTAATGGGCCTAACAACTTTGGAGGGGCTTACGGTGGTGGGGCAGGTCGCTTTGGCACCACTGGCAATGGTATGAATAGTGGTCTATGGGGCCTACCCCGGCGGCCCGTATAATGTCTATGCGAACACAGGGGGGTTTGGAAATATGCCAGGAGTGTACCCCATGAATAGCTTAAACACCGGCCGGAATGTTGGTTATGGCGCTAATGTACCACATCCAGAAAACATCGGCCTATTTGACGATGATATATTTTTTCAAAACTGATACGGGGCTCTCGGAGAGGGCAATGCTATAAAAATACCCATGAAAGCATGTACCTTCATTATTTAGCTCCCGAACACCGCCATGAATACCGCATTATTTAGCGTGTGTTCATTTTATTTAAATCACGTTCGCTACTCGTACGTTAAACTTAAGTGCATCTTTGCAAATTTCCAAGTCTCTTGCAGCGCGAGCTTGATTTCAGTCCTTCATCCTTCAAGAACATTATTCGACAAAATTTTTATGTTACCTCTAAGTTTCCGCTGCGTAATTTCAGCTGCCGCTACGTTAGCATAATTACAAATGTAAACGAGACAATAAAGCACATATAATACAGACAGCAATGCTGATTTTGGTGTCATGAGTTTTATATTTTCGAGGCGCTATCCACTGCCTGCCCATGGAACGGTGGTACCATACGGTACAAATATTTGAAAATATACAAATATTTGAAAATAGTTCGCGTCATACGTGTTAACATTGGTCCTGAGCAATGTACTATTTTACTACACGTGAGCAGAAATGTCTTGGAGTGATCTTTGATGGTGGAAACACCTTAAAACTTAACTTGCTTAGAGCACATGGTATCACAATTTATGGAAGAAGTTATTTCTTGGGATTTGGTTTGTGTTTAGTAAGGAAATATTGCGCAAACAAACAGACGATCACGGAAGAAAAACGAAATAGACAGAAACAAGAAACTTTTTTCTACTTCGTTTTTTCTATAATCGCTCGTTCGTTTGCGCAACAATTCCTAACTGAGTACCAGCGTTCCATGGTACTGTTTCACTGAATCCCGTAGATTGAGTATTATTTTGGCAAATGCTATTGTAATGCTATTTCATCGCTGCAGAGTGTCGGTATGCGTTCCATCCAACTCACGTGGGAACAATTTGCAAAACGACAGAAAGCTGAGCGAGTTGGTGCAAAACAGGTGTGCGAAACAGGTGTGCAAAAGTGCAAAGTGCAAAACAGGTGTGCGAAACACGGACACAAGGGAAGAGGAGTGGACAAAACGAAATTTCGTATTCTCCACTCTTCTTTCCTTGTGTCCGTGTTTTGCACGCTTGTTCTGTACTTTAGGAATAATTTTATAATCATCCTAAACGTACTGTTGACTTGGGTAAATTCGATGCTCTGCCAACTATGAATAAACTGTTTTTGCTGCAAAAAGTACTCTTTTTCTGAGTATCGACATTATGTTTGTCATCATGACCTGTTTAAACGTGCTTTTCTAAGAGCTATGTTTAGCTAGCGCATTGCCTGCAACGCTTACAAGACATTTCGCAGAATATGCTGTGTCATACCACACTTCCAAGCGATGGGTACGCTTCCAAGCGACTAGAAACTTCCTGCTGCCGAGCACCCGGCCGCAAACTCACCTGTATATCTCCGTCAGGCGCACAATGTGATGTAGTGCCTATAAATGCGTCATTCACACAATATTACCACGGCCCTCAATTTTCTATCGCAAGAAATAAAACGTGGTCATATGTTTAAATGTACCATTCAGCCATTATGTGTAATTTGAGTGAAATTAAATATAAAATTTATTGTAGCGTTAAGTAGCGGTAACTGCGCTCTTTCGTCATTCAGCTTCGGTTTCCTGGCCGCAATTAGCCAGATTTGCAGACATTGCCCTTTGGTAAATATGACGATGGATATGGATTCCTGGCGTAAATGACTCTCATTTGTCAATTTCGCGTAAGCGTCTAGCTGTTTTTGTTTAAACGTTAATTACCACAAATTTGATAACGATTGTGCAAAATATCGCTTCTACCCATTTTTCAGTGCATGCTTTGACGAAAAACGCACATCCGCAAAAAAGTGTGCAGCTTTTATCTGCTTTTCTGTTTACAACGTTCATGGAAACATTTTTTCAAGCACTATGTGCAATCGAAGACACGTTATATCGCAACTACTGTAAGAAAACGTTGATGCAATGAATAAAAAGCTTTTGTCCATTTTGTAGAGTTAGGTAACCCAATTGCGGAAATGTTTGAATTATCTGTGCAACATTACCTACTGCGTTCTGCAATCACGAGAAGAAATTGAGAACTCGTCGTGTCCTAGTCGCTCAAGGACTGCGACAATTGTTTGCCTTAGAGGAGTTGAAAACAATGTTCATTTGGCGTCAAGCTCCTTTTCTTGAGGTGCCCAGCTTTCCCTTCTTTCATGGCTATTCTTGACGAAGAATGCGCGCGAAAGCAAACAGCGGCGTTTCTTTTAACGTGCAATCCGTTTTTTTACAGCATGGCGAATACGAAGCTCCTCTTGTCAATTATATTTGGTAAGTCCAACATGCGTGCTCTGTGACATAATTCTGCATTCTGTGTAATTTAATGCGTCACCAGAAAATCTGCTTTATGCATCGGAGATCTCACGTTGCTTGCAAGAAATAATATATATATATATATATATATATATATATATATATATTATATATAATATATATATATATATATATATATATATATATATGAATCACGATGCTAGAAGACGACATCAAGGCCACTGTGGCTTCCGCAGACTAACCCTATCTTGTGCTTGGCTACCGAGCCTATTTAAATAAACTATTCACGCCCTCGTAACAATATATATATATATTATATATATATATATATATCTATATATATATATATATATATATATATATATATATATATATATATATTAGTTGTCACGGCGCCGAACAAAAGAAATGTGCAAGATGACATTTCTTGTAGTATTAATAAACTTTTCAAGCTTTTTAAACTACGAAGTGCACTACTCTCGTGCGGAAGCCTGGTAAAGTATAAAATGTGTAAAAAGAATAAATGTGGTGCCGCCTGCTCTAAAGTTCCCACACTATGCCGTGTGACGTCATAATGTTTGAAGGTATCTACAAAACGAGACATAGTTCGTTATGGATAAAACAGATATACGTTCTTTTCTGAGGAACCCAGATACTTAAGAAGGCGTGTTTCAAGCAATTACACTGAGGTATTAGGGCAGAATAAAAAAAAGGGGGGAGGGGGGGTGTTTGGGACATCACCTTCGCAATGTTTTGTAGAGTAATGCAAACCCGAAACCTTGAGTTTGATTTTCTCCTTTAACGTTGAAGGTTATAGGACAAAATTAGTGCAATGGAGTCCCCGGGCAATAATTTATCAATCTCAGCGACTGCGGTGCTTCAGTGGTTAGACCAGATAAATTTTTTAACATTTGATTCCTTCTGTCTGCAGCTTCCTTTCCAGAGTTCCATTATAGATGGTCCGCCACAACCAGTGAATTTGATTGTCAACGATTGGTTCCAAGAGCTATAGTAAGTGCACATTTACATTTATTCTTTTTCCCCGCCTCGCTGGTCTAGTGGCTTTGGCACGCGGCTGCTTATCCGATGGTGCGGGATCGGATCCCGCCCGCGGCGGCTGCATATATATGGAAACGACATGTTGAGGCCCCGGTAATGTGCTATGCGAGTGCACGTTAAAGAACGCCAGGTGGACGAAATTTCCGGAGCCCTTCACAATGGCATCTCTCATAATCAAATCGTGGTTTTCAGACGTAATATTCCACAAATCCATCTCATCGGTGGCCTTGGTGGCGTTTTTGTAAGGAAAAGCACTTTCTTATTCCCATTTGACAGCCGTAGGAAAATAGTTTCACAATGGATATCATCGTCGCACGTGTGGTCTGTGAGTATGCATTTTGAATACTGCAGTATGACTGGGCTGGAAAAATGGGCTAATTCTGTGACCGACATTATACCGCAAAGCAAGACTTGCACACATGCGTCAAGGGTGCTCATCAAATAATGAAAGAATATACAGTAATATCCATCACCTGCAGCCGTAATTCTGAGGCATAGAGCACAATAGTAGAATATTTTTGGTTTTCATAAATCATTTTTGAGCACCTGCACCTTAGGTAAATCAAGTTGCATTTTTATGACAGCAAGTGCCTTTATGCTTACTGAATGCATAAATTTTAGTATGTCATACTCTCAGAACAACGGGCATTACAGAACTGACAAAAAGTTGTGCGTCAGTAAGCATGTAGCACCAAAGCTGCAGTAAGGTCGTCTCTGTTCAACTGCCATTGGGAGATCTTTGCAACCAGCAAGCAAACTATTGTACTACACAAGGTACTACGGCAACCCGCCCCGCAGTGCTCACGCATACTACATTAGAGTCTTGACATCTATGCCAACCACAAGCACTATATCGCACCCTGCTGACCGCTGCACGAAACATCCGTGTTTGTTCTGCACGCGTGCTTTCAGAACAGTCCATGCATCATGCACGAGCGAAAACAACGAAAGAAATAGGCTGGCAGCCACAATGCGCTCTGAGCGCATGTGTTCTTGAGGAGGAGAATCGCAGCCTGTTTTAGATGCACCTGGCGGTACTTGGGGTTATACGTCCGCCTGTGGCAGTGTTGAGAACAAATCGACTCTACGTTGCGCTTCCACAACTCAGTCACGGGGAGATGTACACGTCAATTCCGGGTGTCGGTGAGGAATTTAAACGACGTAATAAAAAGGCATGCTGACGTGAGAGCCCACCGGACAAAACAATGGTTCCATCAAACGACAGCGATTGATTTCGGCGATCGCATTAAGCTGCAACTTCAGCGCTCCCTGCGTGTGTCTTAACAAGAACCTGGTGGGTGTTTTACGTACCAAAGCCACTCTTTCAATGTGAAGCCCACGCAGTAGTGCAGGTCTTTGAAGTAAATCATTTTCACCCCTAGCGCCTCCTAAAGAACCCCAACGGTTCTGACACCACTCAAGCGCCACTGAACCGCAAGGTTCAGCGGCGTAATCTTTATTTATTTATTTATTTATTTATTTATTTATTTATTTATTTATTTATTTATTTATTATTTTTACAATTCGCCCTAATCAAATGCTGCCGTGAATCGATTCTGCCATCTCGAGCAGCGAGGAGAAAACTCCATAGCTACTAAGCTACCGCGCCGGCTCGTTATCTTTTGTGCACGCATTTTTTCGGCCACACAGTTATTTGTTCAAACAATACTCCGCCTGCTTTGACTATCTCCATCGGGGTGCCACAACCAGCGGAGCTGACAACCGGCATTTAGCCTATAAAAGCGCTGTGCTGTATATTACAGTTTTCCCTGACATGTACGGTGTGTGTACTTTCATTAGCTAGCGATCTTGGGGCCGTATAATACCAACATGATTTATCCTTTTCATTGCGACGCAGCCTCTAAATAATACTCCTTTGTAAGCTAGGGCCCTACGTGATAGACATCTAGGCTCATTGCTTAGAAGTAGAAATTTATAATTGTCAATAGACTTCTTCAGAATTTGGGAACATGTGCACGTAACCTCATCTCCCGGTGGCTGTCCTGGCTTTTACAGGCGAAAGATAATATTATCTGCTGAACAAACGTAGTTATCAAAATCGGCTCACAATCCTTATAACACAGGTCTGCTGCAACTTTCTCGCGAACGTCTGAATGCACATCAAGCCGCTTACTATCGGAGGTAATTTGGATACGTCAAAACATTACCAATAAGAACTTCCTAGCCTGTGCGTAAAAGAATAAGATGTCCTGAAGAAGCGTGTATTTTTTGCATGCCAATCAAATTTTATTGCAATGTACCAGTGGGTGTCTTCTATACCGAAACCACTTTGATAGCTCCAGTTGTTCGCCAGGTATAATTTTTTTGGGTTGCTTCCCATTCAGTGACAGAGGGCCGTTTTGGCCACCACAAGGCGGCATCCCCACATCTCCTCGTGTCCTGGAAATGGAGGGCCTGGTGGCGATACATTTACGCACAGTAAGTGGGTGATGATAACCAAAAATTCCACCTGCCACAGGGATGAGACTGTCCAGAGTAGGTTTCGGCAAGGTCAAAACAGAAATCAAAACAAGATGGAATACATTGACAGGTAACTCAATACTGTAATAAAGAAGCGGGCTCTCGCAGTCGCAACCGCGCGGCCGTATCGCCAGTGCATCGCAAGTGGGGCTCGGACTGTCCTCTGGCCATGCAAAGTAGATCACCGAAGGAGGGCGTCCTGACTTTTCTCATTGAGCGGCATAGTTTTTCGGCAATGACAGGTATGCCAGCACCTGTGTCATTAACTGTCATTACAGAGACAATTTCAAACTGACCCACATAACGTGTCGCGGTAAAAAAAAGAAGGCTTGAGGTTTGCGACGATGACGCAATGCTTGTCTCGGCAACTGCATCACTTAGTCCTCCATCTCAGCGGTAGAGGTACGTCGGCGCATCAGGGACAACGAGCGAAGATGGGGAAGATGGGACGGCGGCGAGGAAATCATCGAAGGCTCGGTCGCGATAATTACAATTTGTGGTCTCGTGCGGACGACAACTGATAGTCGTAAGAAGGCGTACGAAGATCATAACGTGGGTGAAGTGGACGGCGGCGGCAAACGCGTGAAGCGTGTTCCGTTGTACAGGAGGAATAGCCCATAGGCCGAAGGTCCACTGCGCGCTAGGGATTAGCGGCCCGATTGATGGGAGGTTTGAGTGGTAGCGGCAATCAAAAAGGGCCAGGCCTCCGCAGGACAGTGGCAGCGTGGGCTGGAGGACCGATGTTCTTAGAGGCCATTTTAAACGCTTGGTGAAACTGTGCAACTAGAGGTGCTAGGTATCCGCAGCGCCATAACTCTTATCATTTCGCCAAGTAGGGAATTACCCACTACGCCATAATTAAGGCGGCATTGTAACGTGCAAATCTGTATAACTGCACATCTTAGACAGTCTCTTGGCGTCGTTTTCCCGAGAACGAACCGGACTCTCGGCTCGGCGTCAACGGCGAGCTGCGGTTTGGGCTTCTCTCTGCACAGCTGTCTGTTGTGCCCGACGTTGCCTTGCTGCAGCCGCGCGCGTAGCTTTCCGCTTCGCTTCTTCAGCAGCGGTCCGCACCTTACGAGGAGGCGCCATCAGGTATATCGAAGAGCCAAGTCAAGTTTCTGTCGGGGCTGGGCACGTCGCCTGCCGCAGGTTGCATGGCAGGATACGACACGATAAACGGCAGCGGTTCGTAATAATGATGACGGTAAAGTTGAAGAAGATTGTTTCATGATGATGATGTAGATGATGCCACTGTAATGAATGCAGAGCTATAAACTATGCAGCTCTGTGTTCTTTCAAATGATTCCTTGAACTCGTTATGCAATCCGCTTTCCCCGACGCGTAGGGGCGTATTATTATTCCACCACGTAACATTACACTTGTTAATGCGATTCCTCGGCAGACGTTATACCTGTTCAAGTCTTTTTGCGAAGATTTTTCAAGCACAAGCGTGGCTTAGTGGTAGAATGCTCGACTGCCACGCAGATGACGTGGCTTAAATCCTCCTCGGTCCTGGTTATTTTTTCTAAAATTTGCCGCGATAGCGGTTACGGACACCGGCGGCGACGGCGGCGGACAACTACGGCGCAAAAGCGACCCTTGTTGTGATCTCATAACAGCTTACGCTGTAAAAGGGGCTAGTCACTGGAGGCGAACCCCAGAACGTCGGTGGTCGTGGTTGGGCGATGGCTTCGGCGTACGTCAATGGTGCGTCGACGTGACGCACACGCAATTGTGGAACAGAACTTGTTCCCGTATAAGGTGTAAAAATATGTCGCAAAAAACAGGAGCTATGCGTGAGCCATTGCAAATTCTAGAAAGTTGTGCGACACATTTTTATCCTCTCTTGACAATGCTATTACAGCTACGATAGTATAAACGCCTGTGAATCAAGTTTTCAGGTACGTAGACGACTACTTAATTGTCATAAATAATAAAGGATGCACGTCTTTTGGCACCGAAATACACAACAAACTAGACATTTTCACTGTTTCATCAGCAGGACTCAAGTTCATGCATGAATTCTGATCAGCTATCAATCTGATCTTCTGATCAGATGTCAATCTAAGTTTCTCCTCAAGTACGCATCTTTGCTGGGCGTATCAACGTACGCCAAATAAATGCTTGCTACGTTATAAGAGAGCGTACTCGAAATTAAGAAAGAGGGTCATAGCTATGACGTGTATTAAGGCTGCTTTGATTAAGTCATGTGACCACGAATCGATGCGCAGCCTGAAGAATCAGATAGCAAGGTTACGAGACGCAGGATTTCCCCAATTTATCATCACTTCAGTCTGCGAAACAGTCTTGTACACAAAAAAAAAATATTGCTTATGGTGCACAATGCGAGACAAGAAATTAGTGCGCTTCATTCCGTACGTGCACACGCTTTCACAAAATCTTTAAAACATTTCTAATAACCACAACACTAACTTAGTTTTCCATGCCACATGTATGCTGTCATCCATTTGCACCCGCATACAAATGCAAAATAGTTCTCCAGTGCGCAAAACTAATTATCAGACCAACTTCCCTGAATGTACGGGCGAAGTTGTCTATCGCATTCCTCTGAGCCTCGGAAAAGTATACATAGTCCAAAGGCGCACAGC
>JABSTT010006222.1:0-13008 GCA_013339685.2 Hyalomma asiaticum | reverse complement strand
CACGATTCCCCGTACCCACTGATAAGAAAGCTGTCAGGCGCTTCCTAGGCCTGTGCGCTTATTACCGGAGATTCATTGCAGGCTTCGCGCGCATTGCATCGCCGTTAACTCGGCTCACAAGGGACGACGTTGCCTTCGTTTGGAACGATGAACAAGAACATGCTTTTAATGATTTGAGACGACGCCTCCAGACCCCTCCAGTGCTTGCCCACTTTGACGATGCAGCCCCGACGATGCTTCACACTGACGCAAGTAATGTAGGCCTAGGAGCTTGTGCAGTGGCAAGACAATGCAGAAAGAGTAATTGCCGATGCAAGCAGGACGATTACCCGCGAAGAGGCGAACTACTCGACGACAGAAAAAGAATGCCTTGCCGTGATATGGGCGACCCTTAAATTTCGCCCATATTTGTATGGACGCCCGTTCAAGGTAATCAGCGATCACCACTCCCTCTGCTGGTTGACCAGTCTGAAAGATCCTACCGGCCGATTAGCGCGTTGGAGCCTGAGGCTACAAGAATTCGACGTGACGATCGTGCACACGTCGGGGAAGCGACACACAGACGCTGACTGCCTGTCTCGATCCCCAGTAGAGCCAGCTACATTACCCGCCGAGGACGAGACAGCATTTCTTGGTGTCCTAGATACTTCCGCCATTGCACAACAACAACTTGACGACCCTGAGTTGCTAGGCCTCATCAGTTTCTTGGACGGACGAACTCAGACCGCACCTAAAATGTTTGCGAGGGCACTGTCGTCGTTCTGCTTGCGCAACAAGGTGCTTTACAAAAAGAACTTTTCACCCAGTGGATCCATCTACTTACTCGTCGTTCCTGGCGCACTCCGTCGCGAAGTACTCGAAGCGTGTCATAGCGAACTCACATCTGGGCATCTGGGGTACACTCGAACATTGAACAGAGTGCGGCAAAGATATTATTGGCCAGGACTACCTGCTGCCGTGAAACATTACGTTCAGACCTGCCTAGATTGCCAGCGGCGCAAGTCACCTCCGACGAAACCAGCTGGTTTGATGCAGCCTGTCCAAGTCCCACAAACGCCTTTTGACCAGATCGGGATGGAGCTTCTGGGCCCACTTCCTACATCTGCTGCGGGTAACCGCTGGGTTATCGTAGCAACCGATTATCTTACTCACTACGCCGAAACAAAGGCTATCCCCAGAGGTACAGCGGCAGAAGTAGCACAATTTTTTATAGAGAATGTTGTCTTGAGACATGGAGCGCCAGCAGTTGTCATAACTGACCGGGGAACCGCATTCACAGCAGCCCTTTTACATCACATCTTGACGCTGAGCGGTACCGCTCATCGCAAGACAACCGCCTACCATCCGCAAACAAAACGGACTCACCGAGCGGCTAAACAAAACAATCGAAGACATGCTTTCGATGTACGTCGACATTGAGCGCAAAAACTGGGACGACATTCTGCCCTATATCACGTTCGCCTATAACACGGCGAGACAAGAAACAACACGAATGACTCCGTTTCGTCGTGTCCACGGACGTGAAGTAAGAACAATGCTGGATGAAATTCTCCCACACGAACCGGACGAAATTGGCACGGATGCCGATGAATTTACTCAACGCTCGGAAGAAGCTCGACAACTAGCACGCGTGCGAATCCACCAGCAGCAAGACTACGACGCACGACGCTATAATCTCCGTCACAGACCTGTATCTTACGAAGTAGGCGACAAGGTATGGGTGTGGACGCCTGTACGACGACGAGGACTGTCCGAGAAGCTGCTGAGGCGATACTTCGGACCCTATCGAGTCCTGCGACGAATAAGTGACCTCACCTACGAGGTTGTCCCAGATAGCCCCCCCTGCACGAGGCGACGCCAGCTCAGTTCCGAATTGGTGCACGTAGTGCGTATGAAGCCGTATGTCACCGAGTGATTGTGCTAGCGACCAGCTCGCGGACATTGACCATATAGCATCGAGACGATGCACTTTTGGGGAGAGGCTAATGACGCATGTGCTGTGAATGTGAAATGGAAGACGATGACGACAAGAAGCACTACGGGATTCTATGTAGTGGGACTGCTGGAATCAATAGAAGAAGACGACGACGCCCATTATTCTTGCGTTTGTAAAAACAAGCTCTTGTGCTGTGCTGTCAAGCGCCGTGTTTTCTTCTGTCCGCGTTGTACCGCGACAATATTTACTTGTCCCATCAACTTAGTAGCAACCTCCATTAAAAAAAAATCCAGTGACTGCAATGACGCGGGCTACTTGTTCATCTTACAGCAGGCATGCAATAGTGCACTCGTAATTTTGTTAAAAGCACTGTTGCACAAGGTATGCTCTGCAATTTGCCACTGCAGTCGTAACTTCGCAACAAAACCGCTTTTCTCTCATTTGAGCTGGCATTCGCCTAGCTCTACAGTGCGCTCCGACGTCGTAGCCGAATTCCGGTCGTATGCAGTCCACAGCGAGAGTGCGCACACCCGCATCTTAGATATAGGAAAATGTGCGCAGTGACAACGCATTGTTAGCAAATGCAATAAACCGGCCAACCGTCATATCTCACACGATCACCTTCAATCGCCGTCAGGTCCGACGGAAATCACGATCGCGATGTGCGCATCGCGATCTCCATCGCGCTTCGCTCACATCAGCGCCAGACTTGATCCGGATTAGTTTAGGCCATGTAGCAGCGGCAGCGTTGATTATGATCAAGAAATCCAGCCCTCTTTGCCGCGGTTCACTGTGCTCGTGTGCCACCGGTGTATGAATCTGGTGCAAGCCTACTAAACAAACCACGCAAGGCAAAGTACTCACGGACATGGCGTTGAGGCCGGAGTGGTGTCTACACATGAAAGAAGTCTTCCTGTATCACTTGGGCACATCGACGCCGATGAGAGCGCTGTCCACACATCCGACCACGCCGGGAATGACGTCGCGACGAAGAAAGCACTTCTTCACGGCCGCCTTTTTGATCGGTCGTTGTTGCCATGTGGCCCCAGTGGTTCGTGTCCCGCCGGCGTTCACAAAAACAAGCGAAACGCACCAGACGCACTCGCTTACCGTCGCGTGCAACACCCGAATCGTCTCCTCACATCCTATAGAACCTCGTGAGAGCTCCCGGTAGCATAAAAACGCGGCGCGCACAACGCCTTCCGTTCGACCGACCGACCAGTCGGTCGCTTCGTTTCGAGTTCCTACGCGACTTCACAGCTCAAGCACAGCACGGACGAAAATGCCGTCGAAATTCATCACCCGGCAGGTCAAACGCGCCGTCCGATACCCCCCGTCGACGTAGTCGAGGCTCGCCGGCGCCCGCCGCAACAGAAAAGCCGCCGCCGTTAAGCCCACCGCCGCCCCGAACCTAGCAGCCACCGCCATGTTCGATGCTTTTTTTCCATTCCTTTCAAAACGCATCGCTCTCCAGCGATTCTAAAAAATGTTCCTTTCGGCCGAGCATAATGAGTGCGTAAAGTTCATTTTGACGTCACGGATTCTCCGCCCCCGCTGGCGTTAGCGGCGCGAAATTCGTTTCGACCAATGGCAGGCGGCCAGGACGAGAAGAGGCATGAAAAAATAAATATAATCGTTAGGTGGTAAACATCCCGTGATTCTGCGCTCTCGCGGACGTCAGGCGTCGTCAGGCGACGTCATGCGGCGCGAAATTTGTTTCGACGAATGGCAGGCGTCAAAAAGCATAAAGTGACGTCAAAAAGCATAGATTTTGGAATGGAATCGTTACGTGGTAGCACCCCAAGCTTTATGCAGGTGTGATACAGCAGTGTGGTTGCTGCAATAAAACACACCGCTAAAAACCACACAACAGAAAGACTACGGCACCCGCAGTTATAGATACCCGGGTTAATCTCCCCAGTGGAGCCGTTGGCTAAGCCACAACATTCTCGCGAAGCACGACAGGAAAGCAAATGCGGAAACCCCTCAGTGGCTTTCAAGAGTACAGCCGCTCACTGCTTTGCCGCAATTTTAATGTGGCCAAGCCAGCACTCGATGATGAAATTCTATGTGTGACACCCTGAAAATTTGCTTTTTTGTATGCCTTTCTTGATACAAGCATTGTACCAAAGACAGGTATTAAAGAAAAAAAAAACGTGGTGTAGGTCAGTATGTAAAAGCGGCAGGTACTTTCCATACGAACGCTGTCGTTGCGAGTTCGAATGGGGCTGAATGACTGTGCCGCTGCTATTCTTTTTTTCGTACAGGTTTGTGCTCGATGCCGCATGCGACATACCACAGGTCAATATCACGTACTCAAGATATGTGGGCAATGAGCGATAAGCGCTGCGGCATACATGCCCGTAAGGCATCGTATCCTCGTGTATTAAGTACAAAATAAACAATTCTGAACAGCCGTGTTTCGTTTCGTAACAGAATTGAAGAACATTGCCGATAACACTACGCCTTCGCAAGTGATAAACGCATCCTAGCAGCCCGACGCCCGGGCAATACCGAGGGTACCAGGCTAGGCCATGCGGTAGCTGTCGTCGTTCGTTCTCAACCGCCGGCCGTTCCAAAGCGCTAATTTTTGCAGACACGAATAATATTTTTACTCATATGTCTTGCATTAGTGTATCCGAAGTTTTATCGTAAGTCCGATGTGAATGGAGCGCTTTGGCACAAACGAAGCGAGCCAGTATGTCCGAACGGCCTTTGGCGGTGTTTACTTTCTCACAGCGGTTGTGTACAGCCCCTCGAGTGCATTCGAGGGGTTGTAGGTGCATTTGAGGGATTGGCTTCAATTGAGTGCATTCGATGGAAGCCAATCTACTGCTTTGCAAATTGGCTTCCTTTAGTGATTATACTACTAAATAAGGATTTATTTCGAGCCAGAAACGAGCCATAATCCATATGTTCTACTGCATTTGAGCGATACTGGCAAGCTACTGTCCCAAACACATTTGCTGGGATTCACACGTCGCTGATGATGCATGGCGGCAATCAAGCTCGAATGCGTCACCCCAAGTGTTTTATGTACCACGTTTGGTCTCACACTGCGTTGACAAGGGGAGCGTGAAGAAAAGGATGCGTTCTGAAGCTCACCAGTTAAGTGGGGGAAAGAGAGAGAGAAATAAGGGAGGGAAGGCAGGGATGTTAACCAGTGATGAGTCCGGTTTGCTACCCTACACTGGGGGATGGGAAAAGGTGAATAAAAGTAAAGAGAAGGAGAGAGGGGGAATGCCTACAGGGCAGTCCTATATAATATCATAGGCGCTCGGCTAGGCCAGATGTTCTTAGAAAGGCCAAAAGCACTTTCATTGCTTTCTGAGCCGTTGGTCGGTGAGGACGGTATTCTAAGTTTGTCTGTTCACTAAGCGGACGATCGTCGAGCTTTGTGAAGGACTCGGTCATAGGCAGTCGATGTTCCTCAAATTGTGGGCAGTGGCACAACAAGTGATCTATGGTCTCTGCGCATCCGCAGACAGCACACGCAGGACTATCAACCATCCCAATCAGTGCAGAGTAAGTGTTCGTAAAGGCCACTCCCAACCACAATTGGCAAAGAAGCGAAGCCTCACGTCGGTGTAAACCAGCCGGAGGTCCGAGTTGCAGCGATGGGTTTAGCCGGTGCAGTCTGGTGGGCCTCGTGTATGGGGTATTCCACTCAGTTAAGGACATCGTTCGCGCAACAGTTCGAAGTTGTCTTGCAGCGTCGGTCCTTGAGAGAGGAATGGGAACACAGCGGTCTTCTTCGCCTGATGTCCGAGCTGCTTTATCTGCGGAGTCATTTCCACTAATACCGCAATGGCCTGTTATCCATTGAAAATATATCTCATGTCCTTTTTCTTGTAAATTTTGCACAAGTACCGCGATTTCGTATGTAAGGTGGTTTTGCTTCACGTGTCGAAGGAACGACTGTATACTTTGTAGAGCTGATCTTGAATCACAGAAGATTGCCCACTTTCCAGGACTCTCAGCGTGTATAACATGAAGCACTCCGCGGAGAGCCGCGAACTCTGCAGCTGTAGATGTGGTGACGCGGGAAGTTTTGAAGTGCTGGGTGACTCCCATTCTTGGGATAACCATAGCACCACCGGAACTGGTTGATGTGGTTGAGCCATCGGTATAAACTTCTGTGCAGCCCCATACTTCGCATACATGTGTAACATTGCTTGGTGCACATGGTGGTAAGTCCGACTTTCTCAGAATACCAGGGATGTTGAGGTAAACTTGAGGGTGTTTCACACACCATGGAGGAATTGAAGCCTTTGTTGTAGGTGCATACCCTGACGAAAGAGAGGTACGGTGGGCGAGGACCTTTGAACTGAATGTTGTGCGGGGTTGTTCCACTGGAAGACCTGCGAGGTGGTGATTAGGGGTCCGGGCACAGTGTCTTATGTGCACACGCATTGTTTCAATGGTTACATGCGTTCTGACATTGTGATCGCGAGCGATTGCTATAACTGCTGTCGACGACGCGCTCTTTGCCAGACCAAGGCATACTTTCAGGGCTTGGGCTTGGATGCCTTGGAGTGTATTCAAGTTAGTTTTGCAGGTGTTCGCGATAACTGGTAGGCTGTACCGCAGGAATCCAATGAAAGGACTCGGTCCAGCTGTAGCATAGATGTAATTGGCACTCCCCAGGTCTTTCCTGCGAGCAATCTAAACATGTGACAGATTCCTGTCAACCGTTTCCTCACATAGTTCACATGGGGTGTCCAGGGGTGCCTTTCGCCGTTACGTCACTGCTGTCGTCAACGGTGGGCGGCGACGCTTGACGTATTTCAAATTGCCGAATCGTAAGCGGCCGCTTTTTCTCCTCTTTCTCCGCCGTTCGCGGGCTTGCATAGTAATTATGTTTGGTAAGGAAGTAGTTAATAAAGTTGTGGTTGCGCGCTTATTAGATGAAAATGGTTTAGTAGCATTAAAACGCAAAAGCGAAGGAAATATGAGGCAAACAAAACGCAAACACACGCGTATTTGTAGTCGTAGCGACATTTGCGCTGTATGTGAATCCAAGCCATATCGCTGAGCGCGAACAAAATGGCAACCCTTGTGGGAAACAGCTGACTGTGTTTCCATCGGTTATTCGTCCGGATCAGCTGCAACATTGGCGCAGAAGCGTAGTACTTTCTCCTGAGAAGAAATTCTACACTCCACATTTTTCCGGGAGTGACGGAACACTGAACTGAGGTGAGCACAAAGTGTTACTGCCGCGGTCTGTTGCCGCTACGTGCATTGTTTGATGTGCGCGCTTTCTTTTCCTGCAAAAGGAAGCTGTTCGGAAGACAACTCGTCATATTATCGGACAGTAAAGTGGAACATCGTGAACTAGGCGCGGTGGAGAATCCGCGAGGTAGCGAGCGCCGTTTGACGCGGCACCCCCACGGCAAAGCGTAATTTCATGAAATCTGTGATCAGCTGCAGTCTGTTGCGCAAGCTACCAGCCACTGTCGTCGTCGATCCGAGAAAGCTGCTGCTGCATTCGCAAAAGTAAGTACATGCACTACATTACCTTGTTTAAATGAAAGAAATTGCGAAGCTAGAAATGAGAGCACGAAAATAAAGTGTGCTCGCGTGTATGCCATACGATTTTAACATCAATTTTTTTAGCACTGCTTACCTAACGTGTTGTCATGTTCAGTGATGTGTTTTATGCTCCTCACAGACCTGCGAACGTTTGAAATGGTGGCTCGTGTTAATGTCGGTAAGAAATACAACTCGGAATATACAAATGGTGCCATTTCTGTTTTTTTATGTGTGTCCTGCACAATAAGGGGCGCTATTTCTCGAGTTCTTTGGGAAGTAATGGGGGTCACGCGTATCTGCTATGCTCATGACATGCAGCTTGCCAAGTAGGATATTTGCCTTCTTCACACCTATGTGCGATTTACTCATTTAACTATTGTCTACCTTCTGAAATCGGAACTTAGTCGTTTTGTTTAAAGCTGTGAGCGTCAAGAAAGGAAACAGCCAGAGCTTCAATGTTGAGCTTTCCACATGAAGTGTTCGCATTTGCTTTACACACATGCTTTTGTTTGTGCTCTGTGCAATACCAAATTACGATAGACCCCCCTTCCAGCAGTGCTCGCTAAAGTCGGTCAGTACGTCTATAAGTGCACATACATAGACATACAGTTCCTTACTCATTTTCACATAACCTCTGTATGTGAAAACAAGATGTGGATGTTCTGAAAAATGCAAGTGTATATGTTGGCTAGAGTTAGGCATGCTTTTATTTCTGTATGTTAGTGTGCATGTAAATTTGTCGTGCTTAAGTAGAGACTCACAGAGCATTTGTGCATGAGCTTATAATTCTGTAAATTGAGATCAAAACAGTAATGCCGTGAGGCCTCGTTAGCATCGCCATGCACATAAATTGATTTTGATCTTTTTTCAACCAGCACGAGGAATCCAAGAAGCCGAGCCAGCAGTAGCTGGGTGCACAGCGCCGGGTGCAGGAGTTCAGGGTGCCAGATGACATCGAGTGCCTGCTGCAGCAGCATGTCTATGCCCTGAGCAAGTTTACTGCCCCAGCTCAACCCCACTCCCCCTCCTTGACCTGCCTCATTAGAGTATGCATGCATAAGAGCGAAAATTTTCATTATGATACTCTTTTTTTTTCTTAAGCTACTTCATGTACTGGTGATTGCTTGAAGACTGAACATCTGCAACTTATGAGAGGAAGTGCTTGTGACAGTGTTTAAGTGAAGTGCGAGACAACGTCTAGGCCCTAAGTGTCTTCTTTATTCCGTCAAGCCAGAGCCCCACAACGGTGGTTCTAAGGCGTGATGATGAGCATGTACAGATGAGAAGATGAAGCAGATGTATAGTGCTCACACTAATTTCCCCCGCGTGTAAAAGCGGCCGGCCCGGCCGTGATTGAGGCGAGAGAGGGACGGCGAACGAATGGTTTGAGGCGCGACACATGCACGTTCTCGGAACTACGGCAACGCCTGTCAGGAGAAAGCTCCACGGGAGTGACACGATAGTTCACCGGGGAAGTTTGACCAATAATAATGTACGGTCCAAAGTAATGCGACTCAAACTTCTGAGGCAAGCCAGGAGTTCAGAGAGGCGTCCAGAGCAGCACTTCATCGCCAGGGGAAAAGGTGACATCGCGATGGTAGCTGTCGTAATGCTGCTTGCGGTCGTGCTGATTGGCGTCTGTGTTGATGCGAGCCCGTCGTCGACATTCGTCAAGGCGAGCCACGAACTGCTCATGAGTAGCGGCTGACGAGGGAGCTGGGATGCTGAAAAAGGAGACGTCGATGGTGAACGTGGGGTGACGCCCGTAAACCAGGTAGAAGGGGGAGTATCCAGTTGTTCTTTGAATGGCAGTGTTGTGAGCAAAAGTCACGAATGGTAAAATAGTGTCCCAGTTGTTGTGAGTTGGCCCGATGTACATGGAGATCATATCCGCCAGTGTGCGATGGAACCTTTCGGTTAACCCATTTGCTTGAGGGTGGTAGGCTGACGTTGTCTTGTGAGTTGTGCCAGAAGTTTTCAATACGTCCTCGAGCATTGCTGAAAAAAAAAACCTTGCCGCGATCACTGAGCAGGACACGAGGTGCACCATGGCGCAACACAATGACTTCTAGGAAGAATGCAGCAACGTCCGAGGCCGAGCCAGATTTCAGAGGAGTGGTCTCTGCGTAACGGGTGAGATGCTCCACTGCTGTAACGATCCACCGATAACCTGCAGGTGTTATGGGAAGTGGTCCGACCAGGTCTATTCCAACGGTGTCGAAAGGTGTCGCGGGACATGGAATTGGTTGTAGAAGACCAGCAGGCAGTGAAGTGGATCGCTTTCGGCGTTGGCAATGTGCGCATGAAGCAATTTACTAGCCACAGAGGTAGATAGTCCAGGCCAGAAGAAGCGACTTCTAATGCGGTTGTATGTCTTGTGAAAACCCAAGTGGCCAGCGGAAGGGTCGTCGTGGAAGGCTTCTAGGACATGCGAACGCAACGAGCGTGGTAGTACTGGAACCCACTTATGTCCGCCGGTATCATAAATATAGTGGTGGAGCACATTGTTGTCGAGCTTAAACTGTCGTAGTTGGCAGCGTCTGGCATTAGGTGGATGAGATGTTCTTGCATAGGCGTTGTATAATGCGGTTGCAATACCCGTCGTCTCGTTGACATAACGCCAGTTGAGCGCAGCGATTGGAAGACAGCGGATCAGCAAGTGCGAGTGATGACAATGTAAATGACGATGTGACGTCGTTCTCACGTGGCGCGGAATGGTGGCAGTTGCCCGAAGATGGCAGTGGCAGGGGGCAACGAGAAAGAGCGTCGGCATCTTGGTGTGTTTTTGCCAGATTTGTACACGACGTCGAAATCATACTCCTGCAAACGGAGAACCCAGCGGCCAAGGCGCCCAGACACATTTTTCAAAGACGATATCCAGCACAAGGCATGATGGTCGGTAATTACAGTGAAATGTCGTCCGTAAAGATAGGGTCGAAATTCTTGTACGGCCCAAACGACAGCCAGACATTCCTGCTCGGTTATAGAATAGTTCTGTTCCGCTGCTGTGAGTGCGCGGCGGGCATAGACGATAACCCTTTCTCTTGATAGGTTGTCATGCTGTAGGAGGACAGCACCGACTCCATGGCCACTAGCGTCAGTGTGTAAGAACGTAGGTGCGTTCTCGTCGAAGTGGCAAAGAACAGGGTCGGATGTTAGGGCACGTTTGAGGGTTTGGAAAGCAAGTTCGCAGTCGGCTGTCCATGTGAAAGCAGTGCCGGAGGAGAGGAGCTTGTGCAGTGGCGACGCAATCGCAGAAAAGTGCTTGATGAAGCGGCGGAAGTAAGACGCCAGTCCAAGGAAACTGCGTAAGTGTTTCTGATTTTCGGGGCGTGGAAAGCTAACCACGGCAGCAACCTTGTCGGGGTCAGGTCGAATGCCATTTTTGCTGACGAGGTGACCCAACACTTTTATGCGCTTGCTGGCAAATTGGCACTTCTTTGTGTTGAGCTGAAGTCCAGCGTTCGACAGGCACGTCAAAACTTCATGCAAACGCTGAAGGTGCTGACGGAACGTGGAAGACAAAATAACAATGTCATCTAGGTAACACAGACATGTTTTCCACTTGAGGCCATGCAGCACTGAGTCGATCATCCTTTCGAAAGTTGCAGGAGCGTTGCATAAACCGAAAGGCATTACATTGAACTCACAAAGCCCGTCCGGTGTTGCAAATGCTGTTTTGTCCTTGTCCGCTTCATGCATGGGTATTTGCCAGTATCCGGACCGGAGATCGAGGCTTGAAAAATATTCAGCGCCCTGAAGCGTGTCAAGGGCGTCATCAATGCGTGGCATGGGATACACGTCTTTGCGGGTGATCTTACTGAGGGCTCGATAGTCGACGTAGAATCGAACGGAGCCGTCCTTCTTCCGGACCAACACTACAGGCGACGACCACGAGCTAGACGACGGCCGAATTACGTCTCTTTTGAGCATATCGGCAACGTTGTCTTCCATGATCTTTCGCTCCGCAGAAGACACGCGATATGGACGGCGGCGCACAACTGAACTACCGTCGGTTTCGATGCGATGTTCTGCGACGGAAGTTCGCCCCAGAATCTGGGAGCTAACGTCGAAAGAAATGCTGTGCTTCTGAAGAAGAGCTAAAAGTTCTTTCTTCTGCGCAGCCGTCATATCCGGATTTACTGCGGCAGTTAAAGCAGCTGTCGCCGCAAGATCACCAGTAGGGCTAGACGAAGGGGGTGATTCGGCGCTAACAGGAGCCAGCAGGAGAGGTTCGACGTCAGCAACGCAACTCACGGTGGTGCCTTGAGGCAGTGCAACGGGCGACGTAGTTGGGTTCAGGGCAGAGACCAAAGCAGTACCGTCGCGAAAGCGTACCACCAGGCTAGGAGCTACGGTAAGTCCTTTAGATATGCAGCGACCGCAGGGTGCAAGGAACACATCGCCATTAACGATAGTAGCAGAAGTTAGTGTGAGGATGCCCTCATCGCCCGGCGGAATGAAACAATCGTCTGCTGTGACCAATCGAATGTTGTGAGCCTCGGCATCAGAGGAGAATTCAGTTTCTGTCATGTGAATCACTCGTTGAAAGCAGGATATCAAAGCTGACGCTGATGAGAGGAAGTCCGAGCCCAGGATGAGTGGGTGAGCACACGAAGGCAGCACGATAAAGTGAATGTAGTGAGTGAAGGATGCCGTCAATGAAAACTCGCGCTGTGCAAACACCGGAGGGTCGAACAATGTCTGCGTCGGCACAACGAACGGGAGGGCCACAGTATGGCGTTTTCACTTTTCGCATGCGTGAACACAAGTCAGTACTAATAACAGAATATGATGCACCCTTGTCCACCAATGCTTCTACCCGTTCACCTTCAACATATACCAACAGAATATTTGACGGGCGTTGCGGAGGAGTTTGACACAGTCCAAAAAATGCAGCTTTCCCTCCTGAAGCTGCACTGCTTAGTTTTCCAGGCCATGGCCAGGGGACGAGGCAGCAGGTCGTAGCGGTGAAGACGAGCGACGAATCGGTGAATGGGACCGACGACGCGAGAACCGGGAAGCACCGGCTGCGCCGAAGTTCTGCGGGGATGGCGAGCGACATGGATAAGAGAGGCAAGTCGGGTAAGAGCGGTGATATGGTGGTCCTGAAGCAGAAAACTCATCGCGCTCAAAATCGGCGTAGCCGCGTCGCTCGTCTTGTTGTCGTCGACAAAACTGTGAAATGTGGCCGCGAATGCCGCAGTAGAAGCATACTGGTCGAGGAGGGCGCCAGGAGTTGTAAGGCGTTGCTCTAGATTGTAGAGGACTGAGCGCAGCCTGTACTGCGGGTGCCTGCTGAAGTTGTTGCTGGGAAGGGGGCACAACAGCAGCAATCTGCGCGTAAGTTGGCGCTGGCGTAGGAGCGGGGCTACGGACTTGGCCCTGCTCGCGTGGCATCGTCGCCAGTTCTTCCCTCACGAGGTGGCGGAGAGCAGCACCAGGCGACGACGTACAGACCTCGGTAAAGCATGGCGAACCTTGTGCGTGCATTTCCTCTCGTATGATAGAGCGGATCAGCGCGCGTAATTCGTTGTCAT
>JABSTT010006221.1:0-15599 GCA_013339685.2 Hyalomma asiaticum | reverse complement strand
ACCTGAGAGTGACAGAGAGAGCGTGTCCCGCCTGGTAGATTATCCGCAAGGTGAGGGTCACAAGTAATTGCCGCGGTTGAAAAGTTAGCTACAATCTGGAGCCGTTAATTATCACCACTGCAGGTGATCTGCGATTGGACGGAACGGCACCAACGAGCGTGGAGGCTTTCGATAGACGTGGTCTATCATTCGCTACCTGTCAGCTGAAATTTGCTTGCCTCATGAGGTGCGCTCTGCACACGCAGACCCATAATATATATATATATATATATATATATATATATATATATATATATATATATATATAGTTCATGATAATGTCAGCAACCAATGCAGCAATAAGGTGTACCCATAGTGTAGTGGAAAGCACGTACGCAAGCCAAATACTTTGACCGAATATCTTGTTTAGCCATGGCTTCAAGAGAAAGGGTACTTCGAACCACGAGACGAGTTCCCAACCACATATACCATATATATGGTGTCCCACCTGTCATGCACCAAGATTATTAAAAATACGTGTTTGGGAACACGTCTCGTGTTCCAAGTACCCTTTCTACTTAAGCCATGGCGAAACAGTATATTGGATCATAGCATTTCGCCTACGTGCGTGCTATCCACTGCACTAATCACTGCATTGGTCGCTGACATTATGATGACACGAAAAAATCGAGCGTGCAGGTTTTTATTGATTCATCAGGCACTGTGATAGCGCACTTGGACACAGTGACAAACAAAACCAGTTGCTGACGTAAGCATTGGTCCTAAAGGATCCTCAGCAGGTAGGTACGTTGGCACGCATGCTACTCGGCACCATATTGGCTATACCTCGGACTCGGCAATCGCACCTAGCCGTGCGGGCACCATGCCGCTCCACACAGCAGTGCACGCAACCGCACATGCATGCAAGCAGGCAACTGCACAAATATCCATTGACTACCGCAGGTATTCGACGTGTTGCATGCGAAGAACTTCGCACCCTACTGCCATCATACATTCGCTGGCCCCAAGTGGGCCTAACAAAGAGTCGTTTCATCGCAGCATTTATTGCATTCTGCCTTACACATAATACGCGCCCCACATAAAAACGCACACAAACCGCAGCAAGACAATGACGAAATGGAACATTTATTACTAAGTAAGTTGCCCAAGCTAGACAGCGGTACACGACACTGCTTCGAGTGCTTGCTTTACAGATAGTTCTTTAGAAACAGTCCGCTGCCCTTTCAGCGAGGCGAAAAAGGAAAAACAAGAACGTTCATAGACGAAACGGCAACATGATGCACCCAGTTCCGCAATGCTGGGAAGCTTATGTGACAACGTAGATTGCCAGGTTTAGAGCCCGCCGCTTGATGAACGCCTTCGTTCTTCGAAGCAGTTCGAGGCGCACCTGAACCGCCCTTAACATTTCGGTGTCCGTATGCAGCTTGCACTCCACAGCTTTGTCAGCAGATTGCACTGTCGTCTGACAAGAACCATCGACGAAACGCTGTGGCTCACTGCTGCGGCCAGCCGCTGCCACGACGTCATCTTCGGCGTAGCGCGTCGGGGTACGAACCTCCGGAGGGTAGCCGAGTTGCGGCTCCAGTTGCTTGACTGAGTCTCGGGAGTCATTCTTTGGACCACTCATGATGCTGTCGAAAGAAGAGATCCGTTTGCCGAGCCGGCCACACTTTCTGTAAAAGGCACTGCCGCGGAGCTGTTGCCTTCTTGCGATTCTGATACGAACGCCGCTTCTACCGGGCGCACAACGAACACTGCCCGGCACTTGGGGGGAGTTGGCGCTCGGATAGCCGTTGTAATTCCTCCTCTCCCACCTCTCATGGCGGCCGCGCGAGGGCGCCACGTAAACAAGGTAGCCGCTGGCTGGCTGCCTCAAAGCGCGCGCGTCAACGCCTCTCAGGGGAAGCTCCCGCAGCTGCGACGACGTTCTTGCTCATTTCTTATTGCCACTGCTTGCATTATTTTCTGTTACAGTGCGTCTTCGCTGCGTGCTTTCTCTCCGAGCGAATTCCAGCTGAAATGACGTACTGCCGTGTTATTATGTGCAAGTCTCACTAAGAGGGCTGGTTATTTGCTTCACACGCGCCGCATCTATACGCCCCATTCGCGAGCACGCCTCCACAGTTCCCTTTCGCGACCAAACCACCGATATCGTATTTCTTGCTTTAGAAACTGAAAAAAAAAATGGCAGATCCCACGTGCAGTGCGAATGAAGGAAATGAGAATGCACGCATCAGGTACGTAAAAGAGATCTGCATTGTTGTCTTGCTATACCGATTTTGGTACATATGGGGTTAACGAAACGGCCTCAAGAGCACCAAGACTGTGGCATGTAAACCATGCCGCTCATGACACGCATGTCATGATTCTAACCTTATGACGTGTCATTTACGTTCGACATGCAGTCGTGTTGTGCCGCAGCAATTTTGGTATACATCCCATTAACGAAAGGCGTCACATGTAAATCATGCCATGTCACGATTTTCATATTCTTAGAACTTGTCACCCATGGTCGTCATAGATTGCTGTCTCGCCATACCAATTTTTGTATACATGCCATTAACGAAACGCCAGGAGAGTACAAAGTCGTAGGCGGCTAGATAGATAGATAGATAGATAGATAGATAGATAGATAGATAGATAGATAGATAGATAGATAGATAGATAGATAGATAGATACGCTCAATGTCACGGAAGTTCGCTAAGAAATGCTTCGCATTTAAAAAGGGAATTCACTCCATGGCAGAAGAACAGGTCAGCGCCCCACAATCGCATGAGGCTGATGGCCGAGGTGTCGCGCTTGCGTAGCGCGTTGCGCTGTGTGAGGTTGTGTGACTTATGCTAGATGCTTTAAACAACGTACGCGGATCAAGCGTATGTCTACGGGTTTGTGAATGTGCGGAGGGCAGTAGCGCGTTGAACTTTGCTTTTTGGCTTTAAATTGCATGAAAATTGGCCTGTGCGACCGAGAAGTATTGTTCAAATTAACTGTCGAGCGTGTTTCAGATTGAGTTTTCCCCCATTGAAATAAATGTTGTCACTCACTTTGTCGGGACCAATGGACCACTGTCAATTATCGACGGTATATATATATATATATATATATATATATATATATATATATATATATATATATATATATATATATTAACGGTTCAGTTTGTGAGCACGGGTTCCGCGTAAACGCATGGGGGCTACTCCCTTTTCAACCTAAATCGTTCCTCCCGCTAGCCTTTTTCAAGGCGTGCCCGTCAACGACTTCGCCTGACGCGGACTGCGCATAAACTGGACCCTCCTGACTCGGCACTAAGCTTCCTTGATCACCGGACAAAACGGCCATATAGAAGGCGCGCATAACAACCGTAGAAGCTGCCATAGGAGGTCAGTAGAGCGTGCCTCCACTATGGCCGACTAGAGGAGAGACGCGAAATGTGAAAGCGTCTTCCCTTCACTCAGGTAATGCCTTCACTTCCACGACGACGTCCATTCTTCTCACAGGGCTTTCACCTTCCGCTCCTCCACATCTTCCTTTGACTGCCCATCCTGCTCGCATCAACGAAACCTCCTCGGCGCTTGCCCTCCTAGCAGCCTCCAATGTAATATCGGCTAATTTCTCACAAACAGAGCATTTATTTAAGCAAATAAATCTGGATAATTGTTAAGTATCCATATTCTTAGGGAACACAAAGACTAAACGACCGACAGATGCAAGAAACACGAGACAAAGCCAGTTGCACGACACACGGCACATGCGGCTGTGTCCAAACCAAACACTGCTGCAATACATTATGCAAACTGTTAAAAAAATAAATTGGGGTTTCTACGAAAGACACGGAAGAAGTAGAAAGAGCGAAGCGAGAACCGTATCGCAGCAATACCGTATAAAGCCACAGAAGAAATATTTGAATGCGATTAAAGGGGTCGTGAAACGTTTTCTGAACATTTTGTACTAAGTGCGTATTCGGGGTCCTGACCCTCCAATCAACAATATGCATTGTTCCGTTGCACCGTGTGCGTTGATTTAGAGCGATAAAAAACGCGGTTTCGGTTTCACTGCGCGCGTTCCCCTCAACTCTGCAGATGGACGTCATCTTAGTAGCCGTCATACCTCCGAGATTGGCGCGCCCTCGGAGGCCATGGGAAAACAAACCGTGCTGCCGCTTTTCTTCCGAATGGTGGCACCGCACGGTTTCCAAGTATTTTCTTCCTTTCTAGCTTTCAAGTAAATCGATTCCTTTAGAGCAAACGCGAGTTCACTGTGCCTTTGAACTTAAAAGTATCTTAACTCAACGTCACCAAATAGTACGCACACGCCGGCCGGTAGTGTCGCATTGTCGTTTCGGGAGAGCAAGAAAGCTGAGATTTAAAACGGGCGTTGTTAAATGTGCACTGAATATTTCGCCGAAATATTTCGGAATCGGCTTGTCGAATGCGTATTGAAGCAGTGAAAATTACAAACCGGCATCTCCAAATTCTCTTCACGACCCCTTTAAGTATTGTTTATTCATTGTCGCACGCTTAAAAATATTAGACATTATGTATAGCTAGTGCTCTGCGGACGCATTTTTATTACGAACAGGCCCAGTAATGATGGCATATTGAACATGACACGGTGAGGTGCGACTTCTAAAGGAGTGGAGAAATGTAAGGTACAGCCTGATGCGACCGCGAGGTAAACGATGAACGTCACAAGGCGCAACGCATATTTGCCGCAATGTGCAGTACATTTAATGGTCGAATAAAAGGGTTCAGCATGCCTATGCTGCAGTTATTTTTCCTGAAGACATTTACAGTAGTAAAACTTGGCTATTTGGCTACATACGATGCAAGTTTTCCTAATTGAAGTAGTACACGATAAAGTAATAATACCTGGTGATTACGTGGTCAGACCACGACATGATTGTGAGACACACCGTATTGGAGGGCACCAGAAATTTTGATTAACTGCGTGTTTTTAAAGTCAACTGAAAACACACTACACCGGCCTCTAACATTTCTCCCTCCAACAAAAATATGACCGCTACGTACCGGACCGAATTCGATGTACTTGACCTGCGGTTTTGATTCTTTAAGAAAAGACAAACATTTGTGCGGAAGATGTCCCCTAGCTTAAAATCTGTTAAAAATTTTTCTCGTTCTCTTTTTGTTTCTTTACAATTTTTTCCGGCGGGTTCCGTACCTCTTCCATTATTGTAAGCATTACTTGAAAGCAGCTTTATTTGCATTGATTTCGATATGCAGTGTCTCACACAAGGAACCCAGTAACGCAAACATACGAAGCCAATTTTATGAGGGCACATTTTAAAGCCGGTTACGCTGAAATGTGTCTTCAAGATTTCAAGCAATTGGCCCACCCAGAAGTTCTGCATAACAGCTAATTTCCTCGTGCTAAAAAAGGATTAACCTTCGCGTGCTTTGCCGTTCGCGTGCTTTGTATGTATATATGTGCGAGCGTGTATGTGCTTGTCGCACGTGTGTTGATATATGCGTGTGTATGCATGTGCTTGTGGCATATGTGTTGATACATAGATACATGCATGCGTGTGCATGTATCTATGTGCGTGTGGTCATACGCGTATGTGTCGTACGCGTCCGCGTGTACTATGTGCCTGTGGTCGTATGTGCTTGCGTGCGTATTTTTGCGTGTGTTCTCACGGGTACGCGTATTATGTGCGAGTGTCCGTGTGTGCGTGTTCGCCCGTGTGTATGTATTTGCGTTTGTCCATCGTGTATATATGCGAGTATGTGTGCGAATGTGGTCGCATGTGCACGCGCGTCTATTTTGAGTGTATGTCTGCGTATATGTGTACGTGCGCCCGTGCGTTCGTATGCGCGCGTACGTATATGCGTGCGCGAATGTTCATGTGTGCGTGTTCCCGTGCGTGTATGTATATGTATGTGCTTATGTGCACATGTGTTGGTATGTGCGTGTGTGTTGCGCTCGCATTTCACCACGACAAAGTATAGGCACGTGCGTTCTGTATACGTTCTTTGAAAAACACAGCGTGTGTTTTGCACAGTGGCATTGACACAAACGCATTTGCCCCGCCTGTCCCGGGAAATCACTTTAAATAAACTATTTGTTCTTTTTTACATATTTAATGTATTTAGCAACCACTTACATGCAACACATTCTCCTGTATATTCTACGCTGCTTGCATTGTATGCGTCGCCGTACGGCCAGCCCAGCGAACGACGGAGAGGCAAACCGCGCAGCCACTGGTAGGCACTCGTATTTTTTCGGTGCGCTCTCGCTTGTTTTAACCTAAGCGTCCCGAAATAAAAACTTTTGTTACGGGAACTACCACGCCGCAGCGCTGCTGTACCGGACCTGTGGGCTTTCTCCACTGTAGAAGCTGCGCCAAAGCGGCAGCCGTCTGCTGCGCGCTTGATATTTTGGCTGCTATTAGTCAACATTGCGTTAAATTAGCTCCTATAAAATACTACGTCACTGCAAGATAATACTGCAGTGACTCACCGCACAGAGAACGCGTTTGTGCTGTAAATACGGCGATCTTGTATATTTCCTTCCATGGTTGCACATTTGTCACCGCAATGGTCCGCACTTACGTGGCTGTCTCAGGCACGCGTACTGGTTGTAATTCACCGTGAGCGGAGGTATTTTAATTTAGTTAAGTGTGGCATGACGGCCGTAAAGCTTGCTGCAAAATAAAATGAGCACGAGAAGGCGTACATAACCAAGAGAACGAAGCAGATATAAACGGCTTGCTCATGCTAACGCTTTGCGCCTTTCATTTACTTTCTTTATTTCGTGCGTTCGATATGCTCTACAAGACTTCCTCTCGCGCTCTGCTGTTTCCTTGTAGAAATAAAAGCAAACTTCGGAAATTCATTCCGTATGCTCGCCGGTTCGTGCAGAGCAAATATACTCGCTGATCAATTAATACGTACATGTAATTACACAATGAAACAGACAGCATATTGCAAGGACGCAAACCTTTTATGTTTTACTGCCATTGAAGGCAATAGGAGTACTGATATACAAAGTGAAGAGAACTATTCGTAGTGCTTCAAAGGAGGTGATGTTCCCGAAAACTACATATATATGTCAACGTAATATGCGAACGCACATGTTTGCTAGTTTATGTAGGAATCATACGTTATGTGACAAATTACGCCACAAATGTCCCACGGTGGGCCATTTGCATGCGATAGCATTAGACAAGATGATGTAATATATATACGATTAACGGATTACAAAAGAAGGCTAGGTACACTGTAACAGTTAAACCAGGGTCCCTCGTTAAACTTTCACATAACGAATGAGTAAACGGCAGGGCATGGAGCAAGAATTCTTGAGGAGGGGAAATAGCGCTTGCTCGGGCGGCCCGGTAAGGTCACGCCGTAGAGCACGGCGCCGACGCGCCCTCTGTCATGCGAGGCGGCTCGCGGAAGACAAACGCGCGCCTCGCGCTCTACGCCAACCGTCGCCGATTCACGTAATGGACGCGTTCCTTGCGCGCACTCGTGGCTGCAAATTATCTGACAGACTAACGAAAAGAAAGTGTCGAGTACACAACAATTACCTGCACAGTACATTTTCTGGAACGCGAAATGTATAATTCTTTTATAACGCGAGCTCGGTTGATTAGGTCGGCACCAGCAGAACTATCGCTACAGCGTCGTTTCTCTCAACTCCACATAATCCGTTGTTTGCTTCCTTTTTGTTCAAGGCAGTGGACTCGTGGCAAAGGGACGTGAGAGGACGCACCATCTCATTTTCCTCCATCGTGGCAAGCATCGAGCAAGTTTGTGTCTTAACAAGCCAAGTCTCCGTCTTTGCACGTTCTCCGCACTTCACGACAGGTCGAGTGGGCCGTGCCCTTTCTTGTTCATCTTGCTTTATTTTTTTTTGTTTTTGCGAACAGAGAACAGGTGGCTGAGGCAGGGGATTATCCAGAATTTAGATTTGGGGTAGCGGTGGGGCTGTTACCCATGGCGCAACCAGTAGCAGGGGGAGGTGGATACCAAGTCATCGGTTATCTGGAGAATTTTTAGGGGCGTCTACTTAAGAATAAACAACGCGGGGTGTTAGGGAAGTTTTGGGGGAGGGTGTATAAAATCCCTGACTGAGACAGCGCGGAACTATTGACGGCACGGCGTCTAGTTTCGAGAAGACAGGCCGTTTCGGTTTGTCGAAGGCTTCGCGACCATGCTCGCTTTGACATGGCCGCGTTATCCAATTTTCCGAGGAATGCTTCTCGCAAACATAGGCACGAGGCATGAGCCCTTGGTCTTTCCTTGGTATTGCATGAGCGTACACCTCCAATTTCACCGAGCCACTGGGAATTTTGAAAGCACTCAGCTTCACCTTGCAGCATGAGCCAATGCCAAGGTTTGGCACAACACATTTCTGTACCTAAAACGGAGGTGATGGAAATCCTGGAGAGCGCACGGCTTTGTTGAAGCACGAATAGCGCGTGCAAATTTTGAGAAGCTGCCCGCGCAGCACACTGCGGAATCACGTGAGAGTTCTACGAGTCAGCAGATCACAATGAATACGCGGCAGCTTTCACGCCCTTTCTTCCCAAGGCCATTCATTTACCCGTGCGTGCTCACAATACGCCAGCCAGTAACATCCAGAGGCATGCATCGTCTCTTCTGGAGTGACTGCAAGCAGCTCGTTCCAAGCGCTGTACGGCACGTAATTAAGTGAGAATTTATTACTAAGTGCAGCTAAAATGTCCGCTGCCCCTCTATATTAATGCTACAGACTGAGAAAATTTGCATTATATGAGACGGTAATGCGATTATTGTGGGTCGTGCCCATAGTATGACATGTAAGCGATGGCAACACGCCGAAAGCGTCATCTGTCGTGATGCGCAGAAAACTCAACTTCCTCCAAACAAGGCGGTCAAGGCGATGCTAAAAAAAAAAAAAAAACACAAGAAAAGTTGCTACCCAGATGGCGCGCCGCGCGGCTGCTCTTCCTGTTGTCATGACGACATAAACAACCACGTGCGCCGCAATTCCGCGGTTTTGATATTAACTACCGCCTGCCTGTAAGGCCCGTTACTGACGGGCGCCTTGGCGTCATCGTCGAAATGGGCGACTACATTAACTCCAGCAATGCGGAGATTCACACGGCGGCCTGGAACACGAGGCAAGGTCTGGTCCAATCAGGAACGCAGGCACAAGATCGGACCATAAATGGGCACAGCCGTCTCATGCGCGCACATGCAAGCAACCGGCGCCAACATGTCTCGTCGGCGGGGGAGAAGTAAAGGAAGAAGGGGTGTGCGTCCGAAGGAGGGATAGGCGCCGCTTGTGCACACACGCACGCACACACACAGCTACGTGACTTCTAACACGGTTCCCTCGCCGACTCGTCGGCGCCTCCCACAGCCGAGGCGTCTTCCCTCCCGGCTCTTTGGAGCCGTCTGCGTAGGTCTTCGCTTGCCTGATTTTAGATATATCTCTGCGCTTTGCGCTCGCGCCAACGGTTACCGCACAAGCGAGCAGTAACATTTGCTGTAATGGGAATGAGTGCATGCTTAGCAGTTTCGATGAACATTTTTATGGAAAACCTGTATCTGCATTTTCGTTGAATAATGTGATCACATCATCGCGCATCATGTCATGTATTTCTCATGATTTCTCTTTTTACGCACGCCGAGTTTAGCGCTACTATTAATTTCATGCATTAATTCTGCTAGTGTTTTCCATTGTATAAATTGCTTGGTTGTATTTCTTTTGGATTTACATGTATGCCATCCCTGCAACAATCTCTTGTGAGATCGGCAGTTTTCCCATCAAAATAAACTCAACGCATGTTCCGTTCGCCTGCTTCTATAAACTGAAACGCATTTAATCCGCGTTCTTATCGCTGCAGGAAACGAAATAGTTTTTACCTTTGGCCGGCCTAACAACGATAAGGATTCTACGGAAGAGCTGTAGGCACAATAAATAAATGCTGAGAGCGCGACAAAGCTGTAGAAACTACAGCAATGTGGTATTCGCAGGGTTGGAGAAACCTACTTCGCTTCAAACACTTCCGACTGGCAGGACGCAGCCACCACAGCGCGAAAAAAATAAAAAAGGCGAGAGAGAACAGCAGAAGTGCTGCTTATATAAAATCAGAGCAGGTTAACAGCGCTCTCTCGTTGCTTCTCCAGTATTACACAATATGAAATACAGTGAAAACCCACGTGCAAACAACATAAGGTATGATTTAATGTCTCAATTTGCGGAAACTGTAGGAAGCGGCTCCACGCCTCCCGAGGAAGCGCCGAAACTGGAAGGCGAGTGTGAAATGACGAGAGGACGCGGAGCCGCGAAGAGTTTAGGATGCGGAAATATGTCTCTGTGGTTACTTTTCCAGCCCTGAAGAGACTAGTAAATCGGAACATTTCGCAGATTTCATTTCACTTTGCTACTAAACCAGTTTAACCCTTCGAAGGTTTTGCCGTATATGTATGGGGGCGGGGTTTTCTGTCCCGCAAGTCGTGTTCTACACGTTCCTCGTTCCTTCCCAATTTTGTGACGAGCTCCCTTTACTCAGAAATGAACGCGTTCCAGTTACACTTCGGAAATTGGAACATGTCGTTACATTTGATTTTTTTTAAAAGCTGAAAATAGTGTCAGGTAACTGTGAGCTGAAATTAAGTGACTTAAACGCTTTAAAATTCACTTCCAGCTACGTACATGGCGCGAACTTGAACCTTACCGGCACCAGATTATCTGAAGATAAAATATATGAGAACAAATGCCTCTGGACACATTTTCAGGGAGCACCGAACGTAGTCCCGACATGGTCACAGCGCACATTTGATCACCATCAGGGCGGATTTCGATTACGCTCGATGGTGCTCAGCTGCGGCTATATGGTTATTCTTGAGCGTGATCAGGCCCGATAGGAATCGTGTGATGATCGCGATCTGGAAGCCATATCACGATTTGGCTAATGTCAGCGCCAAAATCGATCCTGGTCTCGATCAAAAGTGCCCGTGTAACACCGCTATTGCTTGCAAAACGGCTAAAGAACACATTTCATGAAGTGTTATTATTTGTGCAGCTAATCAGAAGCACGGCTTCTGCGTACCAATGATGTTGTATAAGAATGTTTATTTAAATATCTCACAAATGTATAAATATCTTTACCGTGAAACATCTGTTACGGACCGCAGCATAAGCTTTACCTCCTTCTGTCAAGTGAGTTATAGCAGGAAATGCACATAAATCCATGGTATGTTAGAGGCAAAATGTACATAAGAGTATGGAGAAGGAATTCTATATTTCAATATACAAAATAGGTTCATAAGCGTTAATAGTGCATGTTTATGCAGTGGGACAATGTAATTGCTTACTAAAGAAACAAATGTCCCTTGAGTGAGGCTTGGCTAAGCGCATCATTGAAATAGATGCTCAAATAAGTCTTACATGCATGCTATTCATGTTTGCAGCATTGTTGCATGCATTGTTAGACATTATAGGGGTCTCTCTTAACCTTTATACGGTTGCCATGGGTGCAAGCGGTGGCAGACACTCGCAAGCACAAACGCAGCAGCCCTAACAATTAGAGCTGTGGCCCCTATCCCGCGGTTCGCGTTAGATCGCAACCACGGCGGGTTCAGGCCAGGGGGACAGAGAAAAGCCTTTGAAATGAAGGTGTTTATTCACCTTATTTCGACGCCACCAACGCAACAAGTATAAAATATGCAAGTGCCTCAGCGCGCAGGAGTAATATTCCTCATGGCTGGGCAAACCAACGATACTAGAAAAGCGCACGACGAAAAGGGGCTGATAGTGACTCAGCTCGCTTCGTGTGGCTTTGCGCTCCGACCAAGAATGAAGATCACTCACGGAAGGAAGGGCAGGCGCTTGGTGACGGCGGCGGGCGGCGATCTCGCGTACCAGGAGGGGATCCGGTCAATCCCGACGCCTCCAGACGAAAGACCCCAGACCTTCGAGAAAGCGGCGCGCCTTCGCGAGGTTGAGAGGAGGCATCTCCCCGAATCTTAGGAGAAGGGAAAGAGTGGAGAGGAGGGAGCGGGGCATACCGGTTTCGGCACTGCGACGAGGCATGAAAGGCAGCGGGGGAAGCGGCGTGAGTGCCCTCTCCCACCGCGCCGCCCTTGCCCAAGCGTGCGCATGTGACACGCAACCGTTCTGCGACCGCTGGAATGCGCATGCATTCCCACAACATAAATTACAAAGTTATCCATGCTTCTACCATGGTAACAGTGGCTCTTTCTTTTTTTGTTTATCAACCACAGCCTTCAAGAAACTGGGCATATCTACACACACTTAGCTGCTGTAATCTCTGAACTCTCCTCAAGTCAGCAGAGATTGTGTTGCCAATGGAAGTAACCTCAGGGACCGAAAATCCTCACACGGTATGTTTGTGGACATTTAATTTATGGTTATGCTTCGCTTATTTATTAGACCGAGATTTGGCTCACCATTTCTTTTTTATGGCTTCCTCATGACCTCGTTTATTTTTTCTATTCAGGACAATGGACAACAAAAGGATTGTTAGTTTTCAAGCCACCCTTACCAAGGCGCAAGAAGCTCAAAAGTCGCCATAGCGAAGAGAGGTTTTCCTGAACTCCATCCGTCACCAAAAACAGTTTACAAGCTCAACATGTGAAAGGAATGGGAACTGTACACCAAAATGCAGCAGTAGTATGTGGTATGTTAAACCAGTGCAAAACTGGCTGCACAAGTGATTTTTGATGCAAGAAGTAACCAGCGCAAGGGAAATGTGCCGGCTTAGGATTCCTTGGATAGTGACTGTCGCATGGTATCCTTCTGTAAGTGTGTGTCCACATTTGTATAGAGGATTGCATATAACATGGTGCAAAACAAGCCAGCAGTAGCGTGTCTGAGCGCAGCATTTCTTCATTGCACTGAGTGTAGATTGTTGTAAATGTGAACATGATTTTGCACAGCAATGCCAAGGAATGATACCGTAAGGCATAATGCTGTCTTCTCGTGAGCTACATTGCGAAAGTTTTTGAAAGTGAAAAATGTGTACAGGCACTTGACCCTTTGTTAAAAGACATGCTATGTAGTGGTCACCTGGAGAATAACAGCCATGACTCTACTCCCAAGTACAGTTTGATTATTAGGGCAGAAGGAAAGCTGCACATAAAATTTAGGTAGTATATTTTGTTATACAGGCTGTGTAATTTGTCATGCATTTACAAAGGTCATTCCTAGTGCAGTGAATGAATTCGTCTGGTCTGTTAAGGGCTTATGTGAGGAGAGACATTCCATCCACAAAGCACTGTGCATGTGTGCAAGCAACTTGTTTTTTGTGTAAGGTTCAGTCACAGGAATATGGCAAATAATAAAATCAGGTCCAGACAAGAGACCTAAAGTACGACATCAAGTTTTAAAAAGTAAGTTTATACAGTACACAGAAGAGGTAACTCAGACCTCGTTAGAGCTGTTTGGCTAGTATTTGCTTGTATTTTATATTTGAAAGTGAAAGTGTACTGAATGCTATTTCTTTGAACTACTATGCAGCTCAAAAAGGCCCCGCTTTGAGCAGAGATTTCCCTATAGACCCCTAGAGAAGGTGTTCACACCTCGTCTTTCTAACCAAACCCCCTTAATTTCTAAATGTTTGTAACAAGTTCAAAATCTGGTGCTCCACACCTCCCACTGATGTCTAGACCCACCTCCTAATTTCAGTTCCTGGGGAAACCTCTGGTTTTGTGTGACACCCATGCTAAGAGTGAGGCACAGCTAAAGGGTAGTGAAGAATAAAACTGTAAATCTAGCAGCCACTCTGACGATTATGCACTCACAGAACCAGGAAAGATTGACTCATTTACTTATCAGTTGATCAGCAATGGACAGGCAAGGGTATAGCTTGATCTTTGGAAAGTTATGTTATGTTATGTGGGGTTTAACGTCCCAAAACCAGCTCTGATTATGAGAGACGCCGTAGTGGAGGGCTCCGGAAATTTTGACCACCTGGGGTTCTTTAATGTGCACTGACATCGCACAGCACACGGGCCTCAACATTTCGCCTCCATCGAAATGCAGCCGCCGCGGCCGGGATTCGATCCCGCGGCCTTCGGATCTGCAGCCGAGTGCCATAACCACTAGACCACCGTGGCGGGGCGATCTTGGAAACTGTCTTCTGTAACGGCCTTGAGAAATATGTGTGCCAGTTGAAATGTTTGCTTCGGACTGAGGCTTTCGTTGCTAGCCAACTGTCACTTGATTGAAGTGTTTATAACCACATCAAACCCTTCACCTCTTTCGAATACATAAACCAAATTAATCTTTCAACGGGATACGTAAATTTTGCTTTACAAGTGCTATATAATATACGAGTTGAGAACCACTGGAAGATGAGCTAGTTAGTAGCAGTTTGGTTGTAACAAAACAGTTCAGACAGGGACGCAGGAGAAGGGAAACTGAACGCAATATCAAGATCACAGAGTATGTACACAAAAATAGTGGTTATCACTTTTTTTATTTTTTTTTCAAAGCCACGTGCCCCTCGCCAAGTGTTGTCAAAATAGTGTATCAGGATAATCTGCTGACACTACACCTTTGGCGAAATTTTGATGCTGCCTGTTTAATAACGCCAAGTCGATAAACACAGGCGTGTAGAGTGAGAGGGGCGACAGCGTGCACAAATACAGTATGTATACAGTGCTATGCGACTGAAACGTGATACTCGAATCGCGCGATGGCCGGCGCATTCCGTGCTATTGGGAGCGCGTTTGATAATGACATAGGAACCGAAGTGAATCACAATGCTTCAGAAAGCCTACTGTTTTCATTGAGTACACGAACGAATCAGCTCGATGGCCTCAGAGAAAAGCGACGACGCAGAAAGCATCGTCAGCCGCGCGCTTCGAGTACTGCGTTTCAAGGGCAGCCCAGCGTAAACATGGTTGTCTGAAACATCGCTCTGCTTACGAACAGAATGAGATAAATTTCAGCTTGTAATTTTATTAAACAGACGGCTATTTATGTTGCCTGTACGTTAAAATCTGTCACTGACAGCATTGCTTGCTTATATGTATGCTGCATCCATCACGATTGCCAATAAAGGACGTAAGCTTACTTGCTTGGTGCGTTTATTGCCAGTTGAGGCCTCTAGGTCACCTGGCGACATAGCAGAAATATGTGTACTCGTATTAGAGAGCTGTACCCGAGGATACGCCTCGAGACAGCAGTAACCGCACGCCTAGGACCAGCGAGCGAGCAGCGCGACCACCCGCAAGCAGCAGCAACGCAACCGCCATATTGTATTACGTGGTGATGATGATGATAGCTTGCGCAGCGCCATCTCTCGGTCGTATACTTTAGTTCACGACGCCACCGCTACCCTTATTTTCGTTGCACTGTCAAAGGTACAGTTTCCCTTCTTACATTGGTCCTAGTATAGGTTGTTCTGTGATATATCTCTGCGCTTTGTGCTCGCGGCTAACGGTTACCGCACGAGCGAAAAGTAATATCTGCTGTAGTGGGAATGAGTGTGCATGCTTAGCAGTTTCGATGAACATTTTTGGGAAAAATCGTATCTGCATTTTGTTTGAATAATGTGATCACATCATCGCGCATCATGTCATGTATTTCTCGTGATTTCTCTTGGTTACGCACGCCGAGT
>JABSTT010006220.1:0-12717 GCA_013339685.2 Hyalomma asiaticum | reverse complement strand
GAGTGAGTGCGGGTCCTGGAAAAATTAGGGTGAGTGAGTGTGAGTGGTCTCCCACACGGCCGACCTATGGTAGTAGCATGTATGTAGCCACCTGTAGTTTCTGAAGCGCTCACTAGACGGCGCTAGTATATCTACATATTTTTTTTTTGCTAGGGCGCCGGCGTGAGCGGATGTGTTTTTCGACGTCTCCGGAACGACAGCGGCAGATAAGTTTTCTTGCATGAATTGAGCTTGCTTTTCTAGTATAGGTCATTAGCATAAACTATATTTGTGGTTATCAGTTGGTGCGGTTTTTTGGGGGTCAGTAACTTGTTTTTTGGGGTTTTTTTTGCTTTCCTTTTCCTCCACGTGGCTGAGGTGCACGCACACCCACCACGAGTGTTTTGAAGTGTGGGCTATCCATTAAGTTTTTAGGCACGTATTGTCTTAGGGAAGTGTTTGTAATACTGAGGGAAGTGTTTGTACTTAGGGAAGTGTTTGTAGTACCGAGGTTATTAGTTGGTAGGGTCTTTTTGGAAGGGTCAGTAACTTGTTTTTGGGGGGGTTTTTTTTTGCCTTCCTTTTTCTGCCTCCACGTGGCTGAGGTGCACGTGACCCACCACGAGTCTTTTGAAGTCTGGGCTATCCATTGAGCTTTTGGGTACATATTGTCTTAGGGTAGTGTTTGTAGTACCGAGGTTATTAGTTGGTACGGATTTTTTGGAGGGGTCAGTAACTTGTTTTTTGGGTTCTTTCTTGCTTTCCTTTTTCTTCCTCCACGTGGCTGAGGTGCATGTACACCCACCACGAGTGTTTTGAAGTATGGGCTATCTATTGAGCTTTTGGGTACGTATTGTCTTAGGGTAGTGTTTGTAGTACCGAGGTTATTAGTTGGTACGGTTCTTTGGGGGTCAGTAACTTGTTTTGGGTTCTTTTTTGCTTTCCTTTATCTTCCTCTACGTGGATGAGGTGCATGTACACCCACCACGAGTGTTTTGAAGTGTGGGCTATCCATTGAGCTTTTGGGTACGTATTGTCTTAGGGAAGTGTTTGTAGTACCGAGGTTATTAGTTGGTACGGTTTTTTTAGAGGGGTCAGTACCTTGTTTTTTTTTGGGGGGGGGGGGGTTGCTTTCCTTTTTCTGCCTCCACGTGGCTGAGGTGCACGTTCACCCGCAGACGACAGCTGCCCAGAACTGCTCAAAACGCGCATGCGCGTATTCTCGTTCATTTCAACGCCGCGCTCCGCTGTGTGGCGCTGAACAGCTCGGCGGTCGACGCTCGCGTGTTCAGGTTAAAAAAAATTGGCGGCTGTACACCCACCACGAGTGTTTTGAAGTGTGGGCTATCCATTGAGCTTTCGTGTACGTATTGTCTTAAGGAAGTGTTTGTGGTACCGAGGTTATTAGTTGGTACAGTTTTTTTGGAGGGGTCAGTAACTTGTTTTTTGGGGGGTTTTGTTTTGCTTTCCTTTTTCTTCCTCCACGTGGCTGAGGTGCATGCACACCCACCACGAGTGTTTTGAAGTGTAGGCTATCCATTAAGTTTTTGGGTGCGTATTGTCTTAGGGAAGTGTTTGTAATACCGAGGGAAGTGTTTGTAGTACCGAGGTTATTAGTTGGTACGGTTTTTTGGAGGGGTCAGCAACTTGTTTTTTGGGGTTTTTTGCTTTCCTTTTTCTGCCTCCACGTGGCTGAGGTGCACCTGCACCCACCACGAGTGTTTTGAAGTGTGGGCATTGAGCTTTTGGGTACATATTGTCTTAGTGAAGTGTTTGTAGTACCGAGGGCCTTTGTTCTTTAACGAGCGGTCATGGTCAAAAAGACCGCAAAATGTTCAGGGTGCGGGGTAGCTGCGAAAATGGAAGTTTGTGCGGAAGAGAAGGCAGAAGAAGCTGACGCAAAATGTAGACAGTGTGAGATCGAGGAAAAAATGGAAAAAATGATGGCTGCTCAGAGCGGACTCATGGACAGAATCCCTGAGCTTGAAAATGCCTTGGCAAAAGATCGTGAGAAAACTCAGGCCATGGGGGAGAGGCTTAGGTAAGCAGAGGAGGAACTAGCCATGGTAGTTAAGGCGAACAAAGAAGCAGGCAACAGCGAGAATAGTGCGGCGCCGACCTCCAGCGCCGGGGGGGGGGGGGGGGGGGCAGCAAGAACAGGGTGTGAAAGACGCAGGTGCAAAGAGCGCGGGGCACAGCTTTCAGGAAGTAGCTTTGCGGGAGGGAGTAGACAATACAGCAGCTGGGACTCAGGCTAAACACCCAGACAGTAGCCAGTTGCAGGTGACTCCAGCTGGAAAACCTCAGCGGGTTATCATAGCTGGCGATTCAAATTTAGTTCGATGCGCCGAGGCACTCAAAGAGAGGGGTGAAAGGCGACAAACGAGTATTGGTATTGACGTTCCCAGGACATAGGCTGGGTTCAGTCACGAGGCAAGCAAAAGAAAAGCTCAGGTCCGGGGCTCACGGACGCAACCTCGTGATGATTGTGGCAGGGCTAAACGACGTCCTCAACAAAGAATCGTCAGGATTAGCGACGACCTTGGCAAAATGCGTCGACGACATTCGCGCCATCTCCCCCCAGGTGCAGATAGTAGTGTGCACGGTACCGGAAATACCAGTGCTTGACGGCAACCTCCAAAGAGCGGCTGTCGATGCAAACAAAGAGATATGACGTACGAGTCGAGAGAAGGGTTTCGAAGTAGTGGAAATAAACAGGGAGGTGCATAGGTGGGGGGGGGGGGGGGTTCCAAAGAGACAGAATTCAGTTCGATAGGAGGCTTGGTCATGAGGTAGGCTGGCGGCTTGCAGGACGTGCAGTAGCTTTTTTGGGGGCACGCGGGCCCTTTGGAGTCCGGTGTAGCAAGGAACAAAGGAAACAACCAGGGGGATTTTCGGGCAGGCAGCACTGAGAAATGCCAGAAAAGAGGTAAAAGGAAGAAAAGAGCGAAGGCACGTGTAGCAATTAGTTACATAAACATGCAGGGCGGCAGAAAAAAGGCAAAATGGTTAGAGATTGAGGAACAGTTAAACAAAGAAAAGATAGGCGTTTATGCGGTTACAGAGACACACCTTAGAGACCTGGAAGAGCCACCACATATTGACAATTATGTTTGGGAAGGGTGCAACAGGATATCAGAAAGAAAAGGTGGGGGTGTTGGAATGCTTATTCATAGCGGAGCCAAATGGGAGAGAGTAAAACAAACGTGTTCAAAGCACCTCTGGGTTTCGGGCACAGTAGGTGGAAAGAAAACGTGGCTAGGTGTAGCTTACATGTGGACGGGAAATAATTGTAAGGAAAAGAATCTGGAGATAAAGCATTGCATAAACACCGATATTAAGGAATTTGGTTATGGGGCCGAAATCATCCTCCTAGGGGATATGAATGCCCACATCCACGACCTTGACGGATATACAGACACCAATGGGAGGTTATTGCTCGATCTTTGCGAGCACCATAGTCTTGTGATAGTTAACACAGGGCCCAAGTGTGGTGGGCAGATCACGTGGGAGGTCAGAAATAGACAATCGAACATTGATTATAGTCTATAATGACGGAAGGAATCTATGAAAAACTGAGAGAAATGAGAATAGACGAGGACGGGATGAACAGCTTGGGTAGTGATCATAAACGCATAACGTTACAACTGGGATATAAAACTGAAAATAATAACGTAAAGTCGAAGTTTGGCAGGTCGTACTTAAATGACAAACAAATAAAAAATATAGCCGCAAGAGTAGAGGAGGAAGTAGGCAAAATACGAGGCAAGGAATGGGGGTATAATGAGCTAGTTCATGCAATGATGAAAGAAATAAGTAAAGAGAAGAAAACTGTTTGCTGGAACGGAAAGAGAACGCCAATAAGATGGTGCAACAAGGAAATCCGGGAAGCGATCGAAAAGCGACGTAAAGCATCAAGGGAGCACAGACAGGCAAAAAGGGAGAAGCGGCCGCAAGTCGAAGTCACGGAAAGATGGGAAATATATTTAGAAAAAAATCTATTGTACAGAAATTGGTCGAGGCAAAAATTAAAGGTGAAAGCGAACGCTGGGTTACAGAAATTTATTACAAAAAGAAGGACGCGCCTAGGATATTTTGGAACCACATAAAGGCGCTAGGTAAAAAGTCTGATGATGATTTGTGGGGTTTAACGTCCCAAAACCAGTTCTGATTATGAGAGACGCCGTAGTGGAGGTCTCCGGAAATTTCGACCACCTGGGGTTCTTTAACGTGCACTGACATCGCACAGCACACGGGCCTCAACATTTCGCCCCCATCTAAATGCAGCCGCCGCGGCCGGGATTCGATCCCGCGACCTTCGGATCTGCAGCCGAGTACCATAGCCACTAGACCACCGTGGCGGGGCTAGGTAAAAAGTCTGCCACGTTGCAACAGCACATTGTTGATGAGAGAGGAAATCAATTGGAAGGGTACGAAGCGTTGGGTCACATCCAGAAGGTAACAGCCGGTTCGTTTAAAAAGATCGTCCAAGAGATTCCCCCGGTGGATAAAACCATGACGGAGAACTAAACTAAGGAAGAGCTAGAACTTGAGAATTTCAACTGGAAAAAGGCCGAAGGAAAAATTCCAAAGCGCACTGCTATGGGTTTAGATGAGGTCCCCGTTAGCCTCATTAACGAATTAGGACAGAACACTAAAGAAGCACTATTGAAAGCCGTAGAAAAATGCTTACAGGAGAGGCAAATACCCGACAGTTGGCGAAAAAGCAGAATGAACTTTATCTATAAAGGCAAGAGGGAAAAGAATAACATTCGCTCGTGTAGACCGCTAACCATTACATCGGTACTATACAGGATGGCTATGCAAGCAGTAAAATTAAAAATAGGAGCCTGGGCAGAACGTAACAATATTTTGGGAGAACTTCAGAATGGATTTCGAGTAGTCAGGCGTTTAGACGATAACCTATTTGTTCTTAGTGTATAGAAATATCTAAAATAGAAAGGAGGCCGTTGCATGTGGCTTTTCTAGGAATCACTGGGGCTTATGACAACGTTAATCAGGAAATATTGTGGGAAATTTTGGAAGGAATGGGCATAGGCGACGATTGTGTGCAGCTTTTGAGGGAAATATATCGAGAAAATACAGTTTGCATAGAATGGGAAGGAATAAGTAGCAGAGAGAACGTTGATATTAGCAAGGGGCTGAGACAGGGATGTCCTTTGTCGCCGCTGTTATTCATGTTGTACATGGTTAGAATAGAAAAAGCGCTAGGAGATAGCCACATTGGTTTTAATCTGTCACACAAACAGGGTGGCGTGATGATTGAGCTGATGCTTCCGGGTTTATTTTATGCTGATGATATTGTCTTATTCGCGGACAGTCGAGATGATATACAACGGCTGGTAAATATATTCGGGAAAGAAGGCGAGGCTCTAGGACTAGGATTTAGTGTAACAAAATGCGGACTGATGGTATTCAATGATCCCAACGACCAGGCGGTAACCATACAGGGCCAAGAAATACCGAGAGTAAGCGAATACACAGCATGTGCATCTTCTTCTTCTTTACTTCTTCTTTACCTTGGCGTATGGGTAAATGAGGGTGATAGATACATGAAGGTACACGAAAAAGCCTTGGCAGCAAAGGGAAAGAGGAACGCAGCAATAATGAAACACAGAGCGTTATGGGGACACAATAGGTACGAGGTGCTTAGGGGTCTGTGGAAAGGGGTAATGGTACCGGGGCTTACATTTGGGAACTCAGTGGTGAGCATGAGGCCAGAGATACAATCAGGAATGGATGTGAATCAAAGAACTGTGGGACGCCTCGCGTTGGGTGCCCACGGGGAAACGACAAACGAGGCTGTAAAGGGCGCTATGGGATGGGCGAGTTTTGAGGCAAGCGAAGCGCATAGCAAAATAAGGTTTGAAGAGAGGCTAAAGGATATGAAAGAGAGTAGGTGCAGTGAAGGTGTTCCGCTATTTATATAGAAAGAGCGTTGACACGCAGTGAAGAAAGAGAACTAGGAGGCTCACCAGTAAATATACGGCTCTAAGAGAACTGACAACAAAGAGCGTAAAGGGAAAAGTCAGAGAGGCGGAGAAGATTTACTGGAGGGCAGCGATGGAAAAAAAAACCGACTCTGAATAACTACCGAGAGGGCAAAAACGAAATAAAGAGGGAGGCATTGTATGATAATTCAAGAGGAAGCGCTTTATTGTTTGAAGTGAGTTCGGGCTGCCTTAGAACGCGTATTTATAAAGCGAAATTCAGTAAAGAAGAAGAAAAATGCACATGCTGTGAGGAAGATAGGGAAACGACGGAGTATGTTCTGATTGAATGCGGAAATATCCGCCCAGGTGTACGTTTGGGCACCACCCTACAGGAAGCCTTGGGTTTTAGGGCGAACAACGGGAAGCTGAACATAGCCGCGATTGAAATAAGTAAGAGACGGTTAGAATACTGGTGGCAGAAAACTAGAGAGAACGGACAAATATAATTATAGGGGAAAATATGGACTTTCTGCCATAAGGGGCAGGGAACTGGGCTATGAATTTCCGTTTTTGCTATAGTATGATCGATTTGATTGAAGTAAATTTAAAAGGCATGAGGAAAATTTAAAGAGAGAGAAAAATAAAGTTCTACGAGCCTGGTGGCGCACATGTCACCGCCCCGTTACAAAGGGGACGCCCATAGCATCCATCTATCCATCCATACAAAGGGGACGCTCATAGCATCCATCCATCCATCCATCCATCCATCCATCCATAATGCGCTCGAATCCCAGCATATGCTCGCTTCATTCAGATGTATGGGATCGCGTAGCATGGGAGACCGTCTGTCCGTCCGTCCGAGCGCTGCGGTGCTGCTTAGCTAGTACGTGAATTGATCAATAGATGGCGCGGAGGCGCTCGCTGCGTGCTGTGGAAAAGCTAGGGAAACGACAGATCATATTTTGATCGAATGTACAGATGTCCACCCAGGTGTAGCTGTGGACACTACCCTACAGGAGGCCATGGGTTTCAGGAGTAACAGGAGAAAGCTGAACATGCCGGCGATAGAGATAAGTAAAAGGCGCTTAGAGCATTGGTGGCGCAAAAGCTTGGAGCAAACAAAAGCGCAAGGTAGTTCGGGTAAGATTGTTTCATCACAGAGGAACGATAATAGATAAAATAAATAGACGAGGAGAGAAATTAGTTGTGAAAATATGTGTGATTCGGGAAAAGAAATGTTTGTAGAGGAAACAGAAATAAAGCTAGAGCTTGGTGGCCCGGCTACCGCCCCGTTATAAAGGGGACGCTCCTAATATATCCATCCATCCATCGTGCTCTAGTGTGATAGGAGACCGCTAGAAGGCGACACAGTGTTTGTCACGTCTTTGATGATGGACTGTGGGGCTATCGGAGATCGGGTGTTCGCTCGAGAACGCTTTCCGAACACTGACGTCAAAAAGTGGGTGGTCCGTGATAGCTTTGAGCAATGCTTTGAGAATGGGAGGAGCGCGGCCGGCGCGGCCAATGGGGAAGCGGCGCGCTCCTCGGATGATGACGTACTCCGTTTGTCGTCTGCTTCTGAAAGCCAAAATGTTTCTCCTGAGAAATTAAGAAATCTCTCCTTTTTAAAACGGTGCTTTCTTCTTCTCAGACGTAAACACGCTCTTAAGCATCAATATCGTTCTCTGCAGGTTCGCTAAGCGGTGTCGCGGGCGCGAAAAACAAGAAGCGTGCGCGTAAGTGGCGTCATATCTAAATTTCGTGTCGTCGTCTGCTGCTGTCATGTCCTCGCACAAAAACGTGCATCTCGGCCCGCGGGTGCTCAGAGGCAGAGGGAGCTCCTTCTCGGATTTTTGGAGGTGCACCCCAACTGTGAAAGCCCGACAAACTCTTCACTACCGACAGCGCGCTGGAAACTTCCAGGAGCAATTAAAGAACATCAACATGCGCAGCTCTTTTCTCTCCGTCGAAATTCCACGGGCTCTTTGGCACCCGATTTCCGATCTCTTGACCATTCCCTCGCCTGGAGCGTGGGACACCGTTCACCGCGACTCAAGCCTGGAGAAACAACTCCAGGCTATCAGACGAGCAGTGGCGGCGAGGATTTCTTTTTTTCCTAAAATAAAGTTGTTCTCTCTCTCGGGATCAAGTTCGGCGCACAGCCAACGTACTGTTCGCTTCGACAGACGAAATTGACGCCGGAATTCACTTCCTGTCAAATCCTCAAATACATCGCGAACCTTCAGCTGCTCCGCGTCCTATTTCAGCGACGACAATGCGAGGACTCAGCGCCCAAGTGGACCGCCATTCCCTCTGTGACGCAACCTTGTGCAGCCGCCGTTTCAATCCAAGCGGAGCCGCTGCCGCGGCCGCTGTTCGCAAAGTGTTCGTAAATCGTTCGCTGAGCGAGCGGCGTCTGGAATCGTTCTCCGCGTAGCAGACGACACGCTCGGTTTGAAAATGATTGACAGGGAATTGACGTCAATTTGACGACACCGAAATCTCGGGGCCCCGGAAGGTTCGACGTTCCACAAGTCGCTACAGGTGGCGAAGAAAACCAGCCGCGGCGCGTTCCATCAAGTTGCGCGTAGAGTGGAACTACTAACCTAGCCCCATATTTTAGTTTGAAATTTTCCTGCTAGGGGCTCTCAATAAGGCCAGAAGGCGTAGGCGTCAAAAACAAAACAAACATGTTGCATCTAAACAATAATGATGATAGTACATGCAGTGCCATCTCTTGATCGTGTATCTTAGTTTAGAACGCCACCGCTACTTTTATTTTTCGTTGCACTGTCAACGGTACAGTTTCTCTTCTCTAATGTGGTTATAGGTAGGTGTACTGTGGGCACGCCCCGCGGATGACGACAGCGGAGCGGCGCTGGCCAATCGCGTGCGGCGATTCCGAACGCTCTCGCTAAAATGCCATCTCCGATAGCCCCCCTGGTCAAGATTCACGGAAGATTCACGGTTTTTACCGATGAACCTCCGGAGCTTCGCCCACTCATCATTCACTCCGTGGATATGCGTGGATCTTCTTTTTCTGAAATATGCGCGACAGTGGTTACGGACACCGGCGGCGGACAACCACGGCGCCAAAAACGGCCGTTGTGTCCTCATAAGTTTACACTGTAAAAAAATCTCGCAGAAGCACCATTTGGGCTGCCAAGTACTTAGCACTGCTCTGCTGACCAAAAGACTGATAGGCAAAGATTTCTGGGGAAAAGTAATTCCATAAACCTAAGAAAAAAATTCGTATAAAACAGCTGTTTCGGGCTATTTTTGGGCTACTTCGAATTGGAGTATTAGGCTACATTTGGCCTACTGTTGAGGCAAATTTGGCGGTTTGAGGTTCGCGCCATCTGGTTACGCTCGTACCACCCTGACGCAGGCCCTTGACTTGGAGGAAAGCCGCTGTTTCGGCAGCGTGGCCACAACGAAAGCTTACCTCCAAATGGGGTGGACGGCCGGTACTCGCGCACTGCACCAGTGCTGTGAAGCCTTTGGCCTTTGACTCGTGTTCCTCCAGCATGTTTTCTTTTTTTTGGTTAGTGCACTACTACTGAGTCCACCCGTTACAAAGGCTACTTGGCCACAAACCATCAGTATCTATCCCCTACTAAGTGTGTAGAAGATAGGGTCTCGTCGTCGACAACTGTCTCCTCCTGTCTCGTGCTACTGGCCGATAGGCGCGCCACCGCCTCGCCGAGCACACGATTCCCCCGCGGCACTTCCCCGGAGCACGAGATTCGCTGGGTTGCCCGTGCTACGCACTTTCTAAGGTTGCACAACAATGGAGCTTGTTCTGTATAAGCGGCGTTGTAATATAGCACCTGTATATGAGCCATTGCGAGCAGAATAAAAGGCAGGTTACCGTGGTCCCCCGTTGATGCATAGTCTTATCATTCGGCGCTTTGCGTCACCACAATCTGGCGCAGTCGGCGAAGCTAGCGACGAACTGTTTTTCATTACCTGGCTTCCTGCTGTTCCAAGGGGCGTCACCTACGAGATGGCAGCGTACGGACTAAAGCCCCTTGTACGGACTACCGCCATTACCGCCTTTCCTGGAGACTCCTGGAGATGCGACAATTCCATGGGAGCAGTGGCGCGATGATTTCACAAATTTCCTTGCAGCGACAGAGATGGACGCGCAACCGCCGCTACGGAAAAAGGCCATTCTGCTGCAATGTCTTGGGGTCGAGGGACGCCGTGTTTTTCGCACGTTTGGCCCAGAGCCGGCACGGACGCCAGACACGACAAAAGACAAGACGAAGGCAAGGGGATACAGCGTGGCGCTGGGCCTTTGGAGCGTCACTTCTCAAGCGACGTCGATTCACGTTACGTCGGCAACTGCCGAATGAGCAGATACGAGAGTACGTCAGTGCCCTCCGACAGTTAGGGAAGACGTGCGACTTCGGGGATTTCTTGGAGGCGGCTCTACGGGACAAGGTTGTTGATGGAGTACGGAGCACTGAGTTGCGACAGAAACTGCTCGTGAAGGGATCACAAATTACGCTCGCAGAGGCTGTAGAAATGCTGCAGACGTATGAGCAGGCAGCGGAGGGTGCTGCGATCTATGCCCAAGGGTCGCCACAAACGGACATTGGGCACCATGGCACGTATCTCAAGGCAGAAGCCCAGACAGCGACGTGGCACTGACGCCGGTGCGCAGGTTTTATCGGTGCGACTCTGCAAGGCACCTAGCTAATTCACGGGAATGTAAAGCACGGGGGAAACGTTGCTCCAAGTGCCGCAGGATGGGACATTTTCAAGTAGTCGGTGGCAAGTTGGCAAAGCGGGACGTACGGATGGTCCGAAACGACGGCGCTAACGAAGAAGACGTGCTCACTGTGCTGGTGGAACGAAGGACTTTGGTCGTTGACGTCGTTATTGAGGACAAGCCAAGTACGCCAGCAGGTTTCCTTTGACTGTGGTTACAGCGACACTGCGGGATTTTTCACAGAAGAAAATTCGTCTTGGGATGGTTCACAGCCAGAGTTGTACGCGGGAACAACTCGACTTGCCTTCGCTTCTACGTTTTTCCCCAAGGCATGGCATTACTAGGACTGGATGCAGTGCACCAGCTACACTAATTGGTATTACACTGGAGTGTCTGCAAGTGACGGTCAGCCCTAGTCGCTTCCTCCTGAATTGTGCGAGTTTTCCTTGCTTTTCGCTGATAAGTTGGGACTAGCGAAAAACCTACATTCTGTGAAGCGGCGCGCAGATGTAAAACCACTAGCAGCGAAGGTTCGACGCTTGCCCCTGGCGCTGCGAGAGAAAGTAGCAGCTGAACTGGCAAGATTATTGGATGCAGGCATTATAGAAAAGGTTAGTGCTGCGGAATAGTGGTTGTGCAGAAGAAGGATGGAACTATTCGCCTATGCGTCGATTTGTGCGAGCCGAATAAAGCAATAGTCATTGATGGATTCCCTTTGCTGCACACGGAGGAACTGTTGCATGCGCTGAGCGGAGCAGCGTGGTTCTCGAAACTGGATCTTGCCACAGCCTACCATCGAGTGGATTTAGCCGAACAGAGTCTCAAAATAATGACGTTTATTACGCACGAAGGCCTATTTAGGTTTCGCAGTGTGTGTTTTGGCCTCGCATCGGCACCAGCAGCGTTTCAGCGAGCGATGCAAGAAATTTTGAAGGGCTGCAAGGGCGTGTTGTTTTATATCAACGCCATCATAGTTTTTGGAAAGACAAAGAACGAGCACAACCGTAACCTTTGCGAGGCATTGCATTGATTCGCTGAGGCGAGGCTGCAGCTAAATCAGAAATGCTTGTTCGCTATCGGGGAACTCTCCTTTTTGGGTCATCATGTGAGTGCAAGTGGCCTTGCCCCACTCAAGTCAAAGGTGGATGCTGTGATTAAAGCACAAACGCCAGCCGATGTAGCCTCCTTGCGCTCGTATGCTATTACTCCCATTTTCCTCCCAATTATGCAGAGATGGTGGAGCCGCTGTGGCGGCTTCTTCGTAAAGGACAGAAGTTCATGTGGGACCAGAGCACCGAGGAGAGTTTTTGCAGAGTCGAGGAGATGCTGTCGTCATGCGGTGTGGTGGCTATGTTCAACGAGTCTTTACCTGTACAAGTGACCACTGACGCCTCGGCATATGAACTGGGAGCTGTACTACAGCAGGTAGTCGACCGAGAAGTACGTACAGTGGCATTCGCTTCGAGGACACCAAGTTCATCAGAACGCAAGTACTCTACCGGGGAACGATAGGCGCTGGCATGTTTATGGGCGTGTGATTATTGGCACGTTTATCTGTGGGGCCGTTTGTCTTATGAACTGACCATCAGGCTTTGGTAACACTGCTGTCCACAAAATCCACAAATGGTGTTGAAAGATGCCCAATGCATATTGAACGCTGGTGTGCTACACTTTTGAGATACTACGTCACTGTGCAGTACACAAAGGGGAACACCAATGTCGTTGCGGATGCGCGTTCTAGGTCACCTTTGACCTCTACCGAGGACGAACCTGTGGAAGTAGTAGTTGCTGTGGTTGCCAGCGTGATCACAGAGTGAGTTTCAAGCAGCAACAGCTGAGGATGCATTGCTAAATGAGGTGGCACAGCATGTTATGTCCTGATGGCCGGAAAAATGCTGTTTAGCTGGAAAACTAAGGTTGTTTTCTCGTATGCAAGAAGAACTGTCAGAGACAGACTACTGTTTCGCGCAGAATGGGTCATTCCCCCAGCGGCACTCACTCCCAGGCTGGTCATGATGGCACATGAATTGCATCCAGGCATTGTAAGGACCAAATAAACGTTGAGGG
>JABSTT010006219.1:0-13603 GCA_013339685.2 Hyalomma asiaticum | reverse complement strand
GGCGATGGCTAAACGGCGAAGGTTCAGCGGACCGTTGAAAAGGAAGGAAAAACACTTCACCAGCTGTGGCGACGCTTGAGTGGAGTGGAGCGGTGGAGTCGCTGGCAGGTGGTTGCGTTGGCGGAGAGGCTGCTCGCCGAGTGGACGAGCAGACGGGTCGGCGCACGGTTGTAGAAGGCGGCGAGGCTGCTCGCCGAGTGGACAAGCAGACGAGTTGGCGCACGGTTGTTGAAGGCGGCGCCCTCAGGCACAGCCGGTCGGTGGCCTCCCTGCGCACGTACACAGCGTGGAGGATGGCGGTATGCGCTTGGGCTCGTCCCGTGGCTGACACTCGGCAGTCGAACTCCGATAGCCACCCGAGGTGGCGAAGCTTGCTTCTCGCAGTCGGTCAGGTGCCCGGACCGTCGGGGCGTCTCTTCCCCACGATCACCTGCTCCCGAGGACGACTGGAAGCTTGGACACTGTCGGGCCCTTCGTGCTCGAGTCCGCAACCCGACGACACGGACCCTGACACCAGCGTCCCTTCCTTCGAGTTCTCAGAGTCCGACTGCCGCCTTCCCCTCTTCGTCATCGTCTTTGCCTTGGTTTGCTACGTGTCCTCTTTGAATTGGTCGTAGCCGGTATTCTTCTCCACGCGCACGTGCCATGTCCCGCCGACGTCTTCCTTTTTCATGCGCCACACGTGTCCGTTGCGCGGTGTCTCGCTCGCGTCACGCCACCGCGTTTGCGTCACTGGCGACACCAGCACCACCACACAGCATCGAGCACACCGCACATGCACAGGTAGCGCACTCACTCATCACAATATGCTACATGAATAACAGCGATAGAAGCAGGCAGTGTGAAGCGAAGGTTCGAAATACAAACAAGAAAATACGGAGGCTCAACTCGATTTTCAAGAGGTCAGGTGTTCGCATTTCACTCTCCACGTGCGATGTAGTGCGCATCCAATGGAATTGCTTTGAAGCGCCTGCGTACGGAAAGTTCTTATGCCGTGCTTGCCTGTTCGCTCCAGCGTGGTGATGACGTCGTTTCCATATCGACAAACAACGTGGAGCGTGAGCGGGCTGCACTCTCACTTATGAGCTTCCGCATGATGACACTCGTTCCGTCGTTCCGTATGATGATACTCCAAGGCAAGTTCCACCGTCTCTCAACTTGCTATCAAGACCACCGAGAAGGGCCGCCGACCATCCGTTATACTACCATACTGCGCAACGTTTATTCACGGGTGTAAACAGCGTAGGGGGGAATAACGGCTCTACACAGCTCATGCGCAAGCATGGCCGACTACCCGGAGCCTATGCCATCCGCATCGAATCTTTCGAGTGGTCGTCTCGCGGTCTGTAGCCATCGAGTAGTTGACTGATGGCTGTATCTTCTTTATCGTTGTACCATGAAACTTCTACAGTAAAGCATCCATGAGAATCCGCGACACTCGAATTATCCGGGCTGTAAGCTCACCGATTGGATGCCAAAATATCGCAGGACATGCACACCGCAGTTTTCCTTGTTCTGTTTATCACCACATAGCTGCATTGTTGTACGGAACGCCGTTCCTGGAACTAGTCCTTTTTTGGAGGAACGAAGGAACGCCATCGTTTCTTTAAAGGTTGGTGGAACTGTAACGGTAACGCGTTACATTTAAAAGTAACGGCAGAGGGAACGACGTTCCTCCTGTAAACGTTCCAAGCGCGTTCCACATACAAAGCGGATAGGCCGAGCTGCAACCGCCGAGGCCGATCCTCGAGTCCCCGTTTCCCTGTTAGCGGTCTCCTTCACTCAAAAGAAAACACACTCAAAACGCCATTCCTTTACTATTCCTCCTCGAAGCTTCGACGAGGGCGAAGCTTCTCTTTCGCCAGTGTAGGCACACCACATGTGTTTTTCGTTACTCCCTTACGGTGGCCGCACCCTCTGGCTGGACGAAAAGTTTCCGGCTGTGTACGGCAACGCAGGCCGAACCGCGGCGAGTCGCGAAATTCCTTTCGTCCCTTCAGATCCCGCAACAAGGCTCCCTTCGAACTAAGATACTGTCAACGCGCGCTTTGCTCAGCGCATAAGTTCTGAAAATGCGGTTACGGCTCACACATGTGGGCCTCTGCATCAATGGCATTTCTTACGCAGGAGACCGCTCGGCAAAGCAGACGAGCAGCGGCAAATGTTACACTACGGAATTGCACCCTGTTGTGAAGTCAAGATAACGTGTCGCCCCGCCCCGGTGGTCTAGTGGTTATGGTGCTCGGCTGCTGATCCAAATGTCGCGGGATCGAATCCCGGCCGCGGCCGCTGCATTTCGATGGAGGCTAAATGTTGAGGCCCGTGTGCTGTGCGATGTCAGTGCATGTTAAAGAACCCCAGGTGGTCGAAATTTCCGGAGACCTCCACTACGGCGCCTCTCATAATTAGAGGTGGTTTGGAGACGTTAAACCCCACAAGTCAATCAAGATAACGTGACGTGGCTAGCAGGTGAGCAGGGTCTCGATCAACGTAGCTGTGTGCGAGCTAGCGACACTTGGCAGCCGGAAACGTAAGCCACGAGAGTTTGGAGAACAAAATTACAGGGCCAGCCAACACGACAGAGTCGGCTGGGGCCTGTTAACAAGAGGGCGGCGCGGTCTCTTGTCAAACGTCCAACTGATGATCGCTGAGACTACATCGGCTGCTGTGTTACCACGCACCTCCCGGCTTGCTTGAGTGGGGGATTGTAGGATTCTCCGAAAGTCGTGTAGCAAGCGGCCGTTCCAACGCAGCGTACTCTACTCGACACGATGCCGACCTCTGCTGATAGGGCGACAACGTCTGCCGAAAATGGGAAACTTAGCCCCCTTGCTGTGACGAAAGGGGTCGACGAAAGGGCCTTAGTTATGGCGGAACAATTCTCATGCGCCAGGAGGGGCGCAGGAAAGCGCGCGGGACGACGCCAATGACGTGGGGAGGGATAGCACTCTTCACTTTATTTGAGCTAGTCTGAACAGCAAGGAAGGGTCGTTCTGAAGGCTGGACACATAATAGAGATCTTTCACTTGGCATTCGAAAATCACGGAACACCACCTTGCCTCCTGTGCCATCTAGATTCTGTTGCAATGAGTGCCGATGTGGAAATATCGATTGCTCCCTGTCCATGGCTACCCCCGATGTTTCAACCGACTGAATACAACGTCGCATGCCTGTGTTTAGCCCAATGTATGACTTGTGCTCCATCAAACAATACATGTGGAGTGTCCAAAAGATCGGCGAGCAACTTAAAGAAGCACGTGCAGGTGTGGTTTATTTAATGTTCTTTCCTATTCGCATAACGAAAAGACAGCTTTGTGTTCTAAGTGCAGATCGGTCCATTTCTTACTTTCTTGTTCACATTAGGTATTTCTACTATGTCTTGATCTCATAGGAACTAGAGCCACGCTCAGTAGCAGGTGCGCAAGTTTTTGCTACTTGGGTTGTGCTGCTGCGAACCTTTCATGCGTGACATACGTCATTTTTGCTTTCACATATCATTTATTTGTTGGGGTCCGATGAAATGATGCACGCGAGGCGATTTATTTATTTATTTATTTATTCCCCCCATATCAATGTCATTTCGCCATGCATGAGAGTGAGGCTGCTGTACAAACTGAACAGACAAAGAGTATTCCTGAGGACGCCATAAGAAAAAAAAGATATTCTCACGTTGTGTAAGTCGTCGATAAGCTCATCAACTGATCATGCAGTTTGAATTCTTCACACCGACACACTCGGCGAACCACCATAAATAAGAGCGAAAGAAGAGTATTACATATTCTTTAAAATTGTGAGAACTAAGCTAAATAATATATTGAGAACTGTCAATTAGACTGCAAAACCAATAAAAAGGTTACAAATATTGAGGGAAGAATTATAGGGCATGAAATGATGACGATACATCGGGAAATCTTGTTCCAGTATTTCTAGGCGCGGGTGAAGCACAAGCTATTATATGCCAATCTAAACCGACAGGTCCACAGTATTTATAGCTTTTAGTGTTGAATGCGGCCTTGCTACTCACATGCATTGGTGAATGTGAGTGACTTTATATTTGCACATCTGAAGTGCACTATTCTGACTGCTCATTGGAAGGCCCATTATGTGTTGCACTTGCAATACACGAGAGTCAAAGTCCCTGGGAACATGTCGTGACTATGTTCGGTGCTCCCTGAAATTATGTCTAGAAGCATTTACTTTCATATTTCTTTATCTCCAGATATTCTGCTGCCGGTAAGGTTCAAGTTCGCGCAATGTACGTAGCTCGAAGTGCATTTAAAGTGTTTGAGTAACTTGAATTGAGCTCACAATTTTCTGACGCTATCTTCAATTTTAAAAATCAATTGTAACGTAAATGTAACGACACGTTCCAATTTCGAAAATATAACTGGAACGCGTTCCTTTCTGGTTAAAGGAACTTGTAACGGGAACTCGTTACAAAATTGGGAAGGAACGAGCTTTCGTTGTACAACAATGCATAGCTAGCACCACTTGGCTGTGATAAACAATGCTATACGCCATCCGGCATCCGGTACGCCTTTGCGTATACCGGCTTAACGAACACGCTTCAATTGTCTTATAGCACTGCGCGAGACAACGAACATTGACAGAACGGCAAAGTTCAGCAGTTGATTGATCGATTTCTGGGGTTTAATGCCCCAAAAGCAGCTCTGATTATGAGAGACGCCGTAGGGGAGGTCTCCGGAAATTTCGACCACCCGGGGTTCTTTGACTTGCACTGACATCGCACAGCACACGGGCCTCAACATTTCGCCTCCATCGAAATGCAGCCGCCGCAGCCGGGATTTGATCCCGCGACCCTCGGATCAGCAGCCGACTGGCATAGCCACTAGACCACCGTGGCGGGGCATAGTTCAGCGGTTCAGCGAGTCGCCAGTGCACACAATAGAGGTGAAGGAAAGAGACATTCCTTTCTTATGAACATGCGATCGCATGAGCAATAGTCGAAACGGGGGCCAGCGCCACAATCGCGTTTTGTAGTTGTGGTGATCTTTCTGCCACGACTGCGTCTTATTGCGCTCAATAAGAACCTATGAAAGAGACAAAGAAAGCCGCATATTACTTTGTTTACCGATGCAGTGCCGCAAGCACTTCTAATGTTACTTTTATCCTTCACAACTCCGAGCGCTAAATCGCCATTTCTGCCACAAATAGTTCTGGCGAGTGCCACTACGATCTGGTGCGGTCGGTAGCGACGTGATGACTTCATTCAACGAGTAAAATAATATATCAACTGATAGCTGTGGTTCGATAGCTGTTAAAAATGTGCTTAGTCATCTGTCTACGCGACCCACGAATGAAAACTGGTGCGAGAAAAGTTCTAGAGTGCCCTTTAATGTTGACATCCTTATTTCTTGCGCAATACAATGAAGCCTAGTATACTCAACTTTCTGAAATTTCTATGCATCTTCGCACAATTTGTCGTACGAAGCGGCCCTTTCACTTTCTTGGTGTCCGCTATATCAATTAAAATCAATAACGACCACCGGACGTTCTATTTATGTGGCCTCAAAAATACATTTTTGCACCTCTTCAATACTTTCAACTTCGTAACATTTTTCTGGCTCCTCAAGCACGCATCGTGCCGCACCGTGGTAATCTGTGTTTATCCTTCTACCCGCATTAATGTACCCAGGTTTTAAAAAATATGACCACAGTCCCAGCGAAAGACCGTGTGTACGAAAGATCTCTCTTTGTCTAGACCCCAACTGACTGAACAAAGAGCAAAACAGTGCACAGATATGAAGTATGAGAAATCTTGAGTGCATACACTGTTCTTGAACGTGCCGAAAAAGAGAACGCCAGCAAAGTGACATATCGCAGTGTCAACATCAAAATTAAGAGCTCACGAAAAGTGGCAAGGACGTTATAACTATCTCGGCCCACGAATTCCCAGACTCAAGCCGTGGCATCACGTCAGAGAAATATTTCCTAGGTCTGTGCAACGAGGAACACAAAGTATAGCCTTGAATAAAATGATGTTAGGACGTACGAGTTGTTACGGAGGGGTCAAAACTTCTGATGCCGCCATATGACTCAAAGCGAGAGTGTGTACGATTTCTCATCGTTGCGTTCATAACCATTACTCTCGTGCTGCGTGCGTGTGGCAAATGAGCGATAAGGAAGCCTCTACTCGAAATTTTTTTTTGAGATCGTGCAACATCTAGTACGAAAGTTAGTCTACTCTAGAGAGAGTACGGTCACGCGATGTGGTCCTGCTATATTAAGAACCTGTCCTTAGCGGCCTAGTTCTTTCTCATTACGATCATCTTATCAACACCTCACTCTCTGACCAAAATATTCCTAAAGTGTTTATGTCGGTGATTTTTAGGGGCGAAGCTCCATAAGGTTTGGGTCTGTCCGTCCGTTGCAGTAGCGCGTTACCTTCTAGGAACGCGCTACTAGGAGGGCGCGTGTGGGAGCGCTCTCACTCTTCCATCTGCTGTCTTGTGAGAGAGAGACAGAGAGAGCGAAAGGCACGCGTTTACTATGAAAACGCACTTCGATGAACGCGCTACCAGCTCGCAAAGAAGGAGAACGCGCCCTCACCCGCGAGAGACAAGGTTGACGCAGGCAACGTCTTCTAGCGAGTTTCTTGAATGAAAAATACCCACTGCTCGCGCTGGAGAACCGTTCACCGGCCACCCGTATGTATATATATATAGGCACTGGATCTTGACTTGCAATGAAGTGCCGGTGGGAGACTTCACTTGTGCGTAGTTGAACCATAAGTATTCGTAGCGTGCGCGTTAACTAAATTAACCCGTAACTCGGCACGATCTACGATGAACATCCGGAGCTTCGCCCACTCATCATCATTCACTCCGTGGATATGCTGTGAATTTTTTTTTAATGGTTGTAAATTGTGGGCCGCTTGCTATTGAACCCGTGAGTAAACTGCTCCTGCCATTGTTCTCGGAGATAATGAGCACGTTTGGCCTAACACACGAAGTCCCTGTAAATGGCGAGATCTAGACATCCTGATTGGCTTCAAAGATGTTGGCGTCTGCTGGTGCTATGAACCGCGCGCCCTTCTGCCCTTCAACTTGGCCCACTCTAAGCTTGTCAAACGAGCGATTGCCACGTTGAAATATCTTGCCCACATTGTTTTTCAGCGGCGTTCGACTTTCAGACGGTGCGACTGCTGAGTGCTCGGTACCCCCATACCTCCTCATTTCGGTGGAAGAGCCTACGCAGGAAAATGCGCCGTCACACGCAAGTGTGTGAAGCCAGCGCTCCGCGCAGGCAAAATACAGCTGTGATACCTTACGTTCACAAGCTTTTACACAACCTCAAAAGGTGGCCCAGCGGTACGACGCACAAGTTGTTTTCTCCGCTCCAAACAGGCTGTCGAAACCCCGAGGGTATGCCCCGCCACGGTGGTCTAGTGGTTATGGTACTCGGCTGCAGATCCGAGGGTCGCGGGATCGAGTGCCGGCCGCGGCGGCTGCATTTCGATGGAGGCGAAATGTTGAGGCCCGTGTGCTGTGCGATGTCAGTGCACGTTAAAGAACCCCATGTGGTCAAAATTTCCGGAGCCCTCCACTACGGCGTCCCTCATAATCAGAGCTGGTTTTGGGGCGTTAAACCCCACATAACAACAAAACCCTCAGGCAAGAAAGCAGCAAACGTGTGGCACTACGAAAAGAATTTCTCTTCGCTTTGTAGATTGTGCAGGTGTAGGCTACGAAATACCTTTAAGATGCGGGAGGTTTACGTTGGCTAATGCGGAAGATGCGGCAACGTTAGGCTGAGAGAGCATGCTAGCGACGTAAAAACCGCTCGTGAAGATAGGATTGTCGATGTTTTTTTTCGCTAGCCATTGCGAAGCTCGCCGGGATTGTTCACCGGACCTGCACAATACTTCTGTGACCCTCGAGAGCAATTCACGCATCACTACAGAGATTGCGAGAAGAAAAGTATCAGCAGGTTAAGGGAAAGCTATGGCAGCGCGCCTTCGATTGCTCTTTCTGATGAAGAGAGGGCGTTTTTACCCATGTGCGGCCAGTGACGCCTGGACCGAATTTTACCTATATATATATATATATATATATATATATTATATATATATATATATATATATATATATATATATATATATATATATATATATATATATAGTTTAGTGCTTCTCATGTCATTCATTTTGTTCGTCCTTGTTTTTCTGCGCTGTAGTTTGGCTGTTACCCACAGCATCATGCTTCAAGCTGCACGTTTTGCAAAGACAGGGCAACCCTGGAACACATGTTATGGGAGTGCGAAGGAAGTGGTGTCCCAGACGGGGACGCAGCCTCCCACCGAACGCGCAGGCAGATGCCACAGCTCAGCTTCGCCCTCGAGGCCCAACTCTGCGCTGTCCAGCGGGCCGAGGAAGCCTCCAGAGCTCAAGGGCTCGTCGCCTACACCTACGCTGGGATATTCGCCCGAATCACCGAAGTCGCCGGACTTTTAAAATAAAGTTCTTTCCTCCTCCTCAGAGATCTTCCTAATGTTTCCTCACCAGAAAGTCCATACCGAGGATGAGTCCACGGGGGCACTTCTCGAGCACAGCAAGTAGTACGCTTGCGGACTGGTGAGAAATTTACTGGACCGGAGCATATCCCTAGTTCGGTAAAGATCGGCTAATGACGGCACGAATGGGTGGTACTGTAGGTGGTGTTGGCACCTTCTTAAGGCACCGACGAAGCCCCTAATTGATCACTGATATCTGAGCCCCTGTATCCACTTCAGCAACAACACGTGCGTCATCCAAATTCTATTAGGTTCTGTCTGGTCTGCAGCGTGCTCAGAAAATTTGGCAGGCCAGTCGTCGATGCGACATCATCTCCTCGAGCTGCATCGCATAGTGTTCCCGAGAGAGGCGTTAAATCGGCGACATATGCCGGCGGAATTGAGGCCAGCAGGATGATTGGCGACGAGACAATGGCGAACCGGACTCGAGGCCATGCGGGCACGGGCAGCGGCTGTACGGCATGGAGGACGGGTCGTTACCGGTGGTCTGGGGATGCTCGCAGTCGGCATGCTTCAACTTGGGACGGTTGCATCCATAACTTGCAAGATTGCAATACGGCCGTGTGTTACAATGGTGCGCCACGTGTCCAATGCAACGGCAGTGGAAGCATATATCGGAAGGTCATCACCAGTCCGCCACTCGGCTGGATTGCGAGGACGGAATGTAATTCCACGAAATATCCTGACTGATCGGAATCTCAGGCACGAGACAGTACAAAAGATATGTAAAATTACAGGCGCTTCTACAGAAAATTTCTGTGGAAACACGGAAACAAACTGTTTTTCTCCTTTAGCAGAAGTCTGTTAGATAGAAATAACATCTTTGTTCTTGAAACCATCGCCTTCAAGGAAGCATGATCACATGTATTTTTAATCACAAAGTGTCTTTAGAAATATTTCGTAAATAAGAAATAATTTTCAATACGAAACAACCATAATGAATTAGCGTGTGCTTGAGTAAGCACGCTTTTCTTTACGCTGTATTCCTTGTGGGCGATCGTCTTGAAATGGCGCTGCTCGTGTCCGGTTGCTGTCCGCGAATATGCAATTTGTAAAGCTTATCTAGACAATTTATGATGAGGTGAGTGTCACAGTTTTCGAACTGCTTTAGGTGGATAATGAACTCTTTCAGTATCGTTAAGATACTGTAGGCTTCCTTAATGTACAAACCAGCCAAAGGACAACGGACAGAGGAGAGAAATGACACACACAGCATCTGGACACAGAACTGTGCTTTATTCACAATCTTCCAGGAAAGCCAAGAGATCATGCGCAGACTAGCATTCAACCAACCAAACAAACAAAAAATGAGGAGCAGCGAAGGTAACGTCATTGTGACATAAAGCGAAGTTCCGTGTGCATTTTTTGGTACTCACAAATCTAAGATACAAGGTCAACTGCTATCTACTCTTCATATCAAATTAAACCGGTGTTCTTGTGCTGAAGCAACGGGAGTAATACCGGATGATTTACCTAACTTTACTGGGCGTATGTTTGGTTGAAAAAGGGATAGCCGTGGCTCTCCTATCCACTTCTTCCTTCGCGCACTGGCATTTCAGTAGGCTAGGTCCCGTGCACCATCCTCGTACGTTGAACCCTTCACGACACGCATTACTGCACAAGGTGTGGTTTGGGCAGAGGCAGTCGGGATCACGAAGGTGGAAAATATTGCATGTGCTTATTCTGCGCCATCATTGTTGCACAGCGCTGCCCTGAAATTATGCATAACATTTGGTTCATCCGATGATTTACAAGCCGTTTACGGAACATATGGTCAAACAAGAACCAAAAGGTAGGCAGCGCAAATGACACACATGTGACATGCACTTGTACTCGGAATACTCGATCTACAAGAGGATGACGCTTGTAGGAATCTTTCTCATTGACCTAGGTGTGCTGCAGGTGTTCCGCAGAGCAGACTAAACAGTGCACAAGTCGTGACAAACGCACGACATTGCCACTGTACCCATTCGGCAGCTTTGGTCTCGGAATCGACTGATGGGAGTTGTGACCCAGTCAGGGGCCAGGCAGCGCACAAATCGTTATGTTCTAATGCTATCACATTTAATAAATGATAGCTCGCCAAGCGTGCTGAAATGAAGTATTCTGGCAGATAGGTGATAATATAGGAAGGGTCGTTCATGTAATATGTGCCATAGTGTAAAATATGCAGGTGCGCTTTGCGAGTATGCAACCAATTTAGCACCATTTAAAAGCCATATCTGCAAACAACACTGTTGGATTTACCATATCACATTCATTTTCAGTGAGGTCAGGAAATAAGTTGTATTAACTAATTTACCAACCTTTAGACTGCTGCTTTGAAGTCAAGGTGCTCAGTAAAGAAGATGTGCGATGCTCTTGCTAGAGTTACGTAAAGTATTGTCATAATAATAATAGTGTCGGTTTGAATCTTTACGGCATTTAAGAATTGTACGGGTGATCTGAGAAAAAACAAGAGATTTCACCTGTCTCGCACTCCTCCCGCTCTTGCCGTCCCCTCTCACTCCTCCCGTGCGGGATTCAATGTAGGTTTTGCTGAATTCGAATGTCGCGCTTACGCCCTGCTCTCGCTCCATCTGTTGAGACCTTTTTATTACTGTTGACGTAAAGCCGGCTACAGCAACGCGCCTTCTGTGGGCTTGTTTTTAATGTGTAGTGTCTCTTCGACACCATTTCTAACGCGTTGATTTTTCATTTATTAAGGTCAATGACACGACAATGTATATTCTAAAGAAATGAACGCTGCGGAATAAGCTTGTGCGCAAATATTTGCACTAAAATAGACCAGAGCTATCCTTGCTCTGGTTTCGTTGCGCGACGCCTTATTGTGCTGCATAATGTTGACCTGTATGACACCGTGCCACCAGTGCTAGTAGCTGGCCTAGTCTTGGTAGTGTATCCACACTACCAAGACTAGAATAGACCTACCAGAATAGTGACACTACCAAAATAGTGACAGACAGACCGACAGGCGGATAGACAGAAATTTTTGTTTTGCATTAAGGTGGCCCAAGGTTGACCATCGTCTTTATATCTCGAAATTTTAGCCACACCATGCGGGATGGCAAACCGGCTCTAGACTGAATAGGCCCTGCGTTACTCTCGCACCTGCTGCCTAAGGTGAGATGTTGCATATGACGTAACTCCTTCCAGGAAAGGAGCCGCTCGGACCACAGCTGTTTTGATCCTTTTATTATGGCATAATTACGCATTTTTGCGTATTCGACTACGGCAATTGTGCATCAGAGAAAGTGACGTGGGAACATGCAGGAAATTCGGTTCCAAATAAATTAAGGATGCATTGAACACTGCTTTTTCCTCACGTAATTACTACTAGGTGTCCTAGTCCGCGAGCGGGGCAAATGAAAATCAGCGGTGGGAGCAGTATAAATGTTCGCTATTGCTCTCTTTCCAGAAATCCTAGAGTTTCAATCTCGTCACTTAGCAAGAGTTTGTTCGGGTGCAGGATGGAAACGGGTAATTACTGGCAGACAGAAAATTTGCCCGATATTCAGCGACAAGGAAAAAAAAGTCACAGTTTCACCACAAGGGCGAAGCAATGAATGCGATAGCAAGAAACTGTAATGCTATACGGAGTGAGGCTCGCAGCTTCAGGAGCAATAATAATTGCAGCGAACATGCACTTGCTAAGTGAGCGCCTCCCATGGGCAGCGCGTGCTGGTACGAAGGGATTTATACGTTGTATGTCACAAAGCTACACATACAAAGCTAGGGGAGGCCGCTAAATGAATAAACAGAAGATGAGCGCGAACTATCAAGTGAAGCACGCACGATAGGAACGCACATATATACACCGAACATGCGCGAATAAGGTGTCACAACAGATACTCTCAGTTTGAACAACGTTCCTGTTGCAAAGGCGGCCGAAGCAGCGAAGGAACCTAGCGTGCTTCAAGTATCGAGCTGTGACACTTGATAGTTCGCGCTCATCTTCTGTTTGTTCGTTTAGCGGCGCCCCTTGAGCTCGAGTGACTTTCGTACGCTCCCGTAACGCCGGGGCGGACATCACGGTGAAAGCACGAAACATCCCTCTTCCTCTCACCACGAGACAACTGCGCGAGAACACAGCGGAAGGGCAAGGCCCTGCGCAAATATTAGAAGGAGCGAGCGAGCTGGCCGACGACTTTTAAATGAGCACGTTGCGCTCCTCGCGCCATCTCGCTGGTAATGAAGGAACGCTTATAAGCGCATGCCCTCTCTGAGTCCTGCCAGCGGTAAACGGTGTGTATATAAGGCTCGCCGTTAGCTGCCTGAAGGATCGGCTCTTTGTGGCGTAGTGGTTAGCACCACGCGCTGCGGACCGAGAGGTTCCTGATGCGATTCCGCGCCTCGGAAGCATTTATCTGAATTATTTTTCTTTTGGACTTTATATATATATATATAGATGCATACTTATACATATACGGTTCATGAAGGCAGCGACCGGGACGGCAAAAACCAGCCGAGACTGTCCATATAATTGCTATCGCAATAAAAATACTGCAGATCTCAAACATTGTGCGAATCGGAGTCATGTAAAGCATTCGGCGATGAAATTGCTTACGACGAGCTGCTTGATATTAAGTCTTACGCATAGGGTTAACTTCCTTGTGCAAAGAGCATAAGCGGGTGCATGCTCAACATGGCGAGACCAGGAACATTGACAGCACCGTGCCAACCAAATGCGGTAGCTCATGGTACGACGTGTCCTTAGCACTCCTGCGAAAACACAGCCCACAATTTCTGGTGGAAAAATACATGGTACAGTGCGTCGATGTGTGTATCATGAGCGTGATCTTTTGGAGTATTTCTACGGGATCGGGCAGTGTTCGACGAAAGCATGACCATTGATAGTAAAATATACGTATTGTTTATTACATTAACATATAGCACTTAAGACATCAGAAAATTCACATTACAGAACCACAGCGATCACAACTGCCGCTGTAATAGGTTTACTTACTATATACGCCGCGCGGCAGCAGCCGCCTTGCGTAATGTATGGTAACCTGTTTTCCTTGGCACCTCGGGGGCCCAGGTATGATGCCCCGCATTGCTTCTAGGTTGC
>JABSTT010006217.1:0-14364 GCA_013339685.2 Hyalomma asiaticum | reverse complement strand
TTCTGCAATAAATGTTTTTACCACCACCACCCACGCGTATAGCGTCTCTTCGACGCTATACGCGTTCGGCCGACTTATAACGCCTTGATTCGACTTCGACTTATAATGCCTTCGACTTATAACGCCTTGATTTTTCATTTACTAATGCAAAAACCAGTCCTATGTGTTTTCTTAATTAAACGCTGTGAATTACTGTTGTGTACATATATATTGCCTCAAATAGACCTATGGCTTCCTTTGCGCTGTGCTGTGCTGACGGGTATGGCCCCTTGTGCTAGTAGGTCGGGTGGTTTTTGGCAGGTCGGTTGAAGCGGTTTTGGTCGGGTGGTTGAATCGAGTGACAGACAGACGGACTAAGGATTACGCGTTTAGGCAGCCCAAGAAAGACTATCGTCCTTAAAAAAATGCAACACGGGGGGGCGATGATATTCATACCGGAAAGCTTTCCCATTGTCAATTCGGCGGAGTACAGCTGGTAGAGCTCTTGTGGGCGTTGTTGAAGGAGGAGCCCTGTTGGCCCTGCCCGCAGCGTTACGTCACCAAGCTTCAGCGTCGTAACAGTGTGGATTGAACGCGCATCTTGGCGTGGCTGCCGGGGCCTGCTGGCGGCACGCACTTGTGGCCGCTTGCTTGCTCTATACATGTATTGGCTCGGTCGTGGGCCCTCGCGAACACTGAATTGTTTTGATTCTCCTAGGCGACATTTCTCTTCGTCGTATGCTTTTGGGCTCTGAGGTGTGCGTGGTTACGTCTTTAGCGCACTGCTTGTCTTCGATGTTGCGCATACGACAGCATCAAGAAGAACTATGAAATTACCAGAGCTAATTAATCCACCATATCCCGCCTAATCAGAAGTTAGTTCTTGAATAATTAGTGATTGCAGACGGAAAAATTATCTTGTGGAAATGCAGTTAGAAATGCCTGTTAGGAATGTAGAAAACGTAGTGTGCCGCCGAGTTCCCGCGGCTCCGCAGATCCACCCAGCCGGTCTCGACCAGCAAAAAGACTTGGAAGACGACCGCCTCGAGGCGTACCGGCGCGATGTACGCATGTATTGGTGTACCGCTCGCAACTAGCTCGTCCCCTCCGCGGAGGAGTGTTCTCAAGTGGTGCCTCGTGCTGTCGCTGCATGCTCGGCGCTCCGGCTGCGGCCGGGGTGATCCCAGCAGATGAACAGCGTGAGCGTAAAGAACCACGGCTGCTCGAGCTGCGTTGCAGCTAACGACCGTGCGATGTTTCCTGCGGATGCTGCTCAATGTATAGGTAGGTCGGTAAACAAACGCGGTGCGAGGCACTGGCACAGTGCGTACGGCACGAGCTCATGATCTTCTACACTACCGGGGCGCGCAAGTGGCCCGAAATCACGCGCCTCCATGCATTCTGCGGCGCGTCCGCGGGAAAATTGATGCCGTGCGCAGCGCGCGTAGCCGGCAGGCGAGGAGAATCGAGGAGGAAAAGCGCGCGCGGAACGAAGTGCGGTTACTTTCCCGGATCAAGGGGTTTTATGCGAGGAAAGAGGCTGCAGGTTGCGAGAACGAGGACCGAGCGGCGACTGCTTTCTTGATTATTAAAGCCCTGTAACTTTATTACGATGTCGCTCTGAAAAATCCCTGCGGCTTCGTATTGCTTGCAGACAGGTGCACAATTTCCGCGACATGAACAGAGCTTCTGCTTTGGTGTCGGTGAGGGTCCCGTTACGAATCTCTGGAATCGTTGTGAGAGTTTTTAAAGCGAAACTCTTAGCAACTCGCTTGAATGTCTTGCTCGCTGTGGACACGTAACGCGGTGGGGAGGAAGAGCGGCGCACGGCGAGATTTGACGGCGCGCGGCGCATGCGCACAAGTGGCCTGCCGGCTCGGCGAATGTGCACAGGCGGCATGGCGTGATTCGGTACGTGTGTTTATATACAGTGTCACATAATGCTCGCCGATTAAAAAACCTTGCTTAACCAGCTCTCTCTTGTAGAAAAACGAAGAGAGACATGACATTTGCTTAGCGATGGCGAAGACCAGGACTCCGGAGGAAGAAGCCGCTCTAGTGTAGCATCGTCGAGAAGCTAAGCATGGTAAAATCATGCTTTCTTTGGGTAAACTCATGATCACGCTCACCATAGATGAGCTTGATTAACGAGAACAGGAAAGCATCGACGAAAGTAAAGGTTGCTTTAGGATTTCATTGAACAATAATATGCTTTAATTTTAACCAGAGTGTCGGAACGGAACGAAAAACGAAAACGAAAAACGAGAAAAACGATATTTTTTACCGGAACGAAATAGTAACCGGAACGTTATTTATTATTTCGTTCCGGAGCAAAAACGAAATATTTTTTATCGTTTTTCGGTTCACGGGAGGACTTTACGATCCGGAACAACCGGGGTCATGCAACGTGAGCAATGATGCATAACTCAGGGTTCAACGTCAGCACGCATCTCGGGCAGGTATTTCAAAGGAAAGATGCGTTGAAATGCAGGAAACCGCCCCGCCACGGTGGTCTAGTGGTTATGGCACTCGGCTGCAGATCCGAAGGTCGCGGGATCGAATCCCGGCCGCGGCGGCTGCATTTCGATGGAGGCGAAATGTTGAGGCCCGTGTGCTGTGCGATGTCAGTGCACGTTAAAGAACCCCAGGTGGTCGAAATTTCCGGAGACCTCCACTACGGCGTCTCTCATAATCAGAGCTGGTTTTGGGACGTTAAACCCCACAAATCAAATCAAAAATGCAGGAAACCAAGAAAGTGGCAACCATAGCTGTTTGTATTAAATTCAAGCGGAGTGTCGCGTGCCTCACACAGGCCGTCGTGGAGAGGGCGTTGTCGTCGCTTATGTGTTGAAATTTTGAGACGAGCGCAAAGAGCGGCAACCGGAGCTGTACATGTTAGCACAAGTGGCCCTTGGTGTGCCAGCCGCACAAGTCAGCGTTGAGAGGGCATTTTCGGCACTCAATTTCGTTTTGTCAGAGCAGCTGTCTCGCTTATCGGCGAGTACACTTGATGACCTGCTGCTTCTGAAATCGTGTGCGAAAATTCGGGATTCAAGCTTGAGGAAAAATGAATACCAAGTTTTTGTTGTGTCCTTGCTTCGAAACTTTTTGCGACTTCTCTCATAGTCACACCGTGGCTTTGGGACGTAAAACCCCAACAATTATTATCGCATTTTTATGTATTAGTTCAGTATCTTTTGCTGTTTTTAAAAGGTACTTTTAATATTAAGTATTCTGTTCGTTCTTATTATTGAAAAAAATAACGTTATGAACCGTTACGGAACGCTTATTTTTCGTTCCGGAACGAAAACGGAACGGAACATTTTTCTGCGGAACGAAACGAAAACCGGAACGAAAAACATTTCGTTCCGACACCCTGATTTTAACACCCTAATTTTCTGAATTGCTGTGACTTTGCTAGGAGATAAATTGCTAATCTTAGCATTTCAAGGTGCATTGTGATGTCTCAAAAAAGTACCCGTGGCTCTGCTAACGCAAACACCAGATCTCAGCGAAGTTGTGGGAAGCCCGGCAACAGCTAGACTACGTGAGGCCCGTGTACTGTGCAATGTCAGTGCACGTTGACGAACCACAGGTGGTCAAAATTTCCCGAGCCCTCCACTACGGCGTCTGTCATAATCAGAGCTGGCTATGGGACGTTAAACCCCACAAATCAACGACAGCTGGATTAAGCAAGTTTGGCTTCCCACAGCTTCGCTGGCCTTTGGCGTTTGCAACAGCAGCGCCACGCGTACGTTTCTTATTCCCGACATCGCCACAAAAACCGAGGGACCCGCGAAATTGTACCCTGTTACTCGGGTGCTGGAAACGTTGCTCAACTGAAGGCTTATCACAGATCCATCTGTCTTACCAGCCTGACCTCGGGAACTCCCTTTCCTGCATTAAAGATTACGTTCTTGGTGCTTTTAGATGATTTAGCGGAAATTTTACTGCACTATAGAAGTTTGCAACATTTTTTAGGCTTATTTGTTTTGCCACAACAGTCGCCGCGATATAGCTTCCGGACATTTCCTTCCTCGTAATGCGAGCCCGGCACTTTCTATGAAGAAATTACATGGGCATAATCACCGCGGAACACGCTCCTTGACGGCATGGAATGTGTCAAGACCAGTTTCGAAGCAACGAAAAGAAAGCAGGATAAAAAGCGAAAGTCGCTGTAGCCGAATTCATAGCTTACGGATTCTTGAGATAAAGACACTGGTCGACTGGCGGATTTTCCTCGCATGTACAAACGATATAAACACACATGAGCGACACATGGACTGTCCAGATTTCCAAGCTACCCATTGCCGCCTGAGTCACGCTGGGACTGAAGACTTGTAAGATCCACGATGAGGCTACCATTTGTAGCTTCTGCCTTTCTTTATAATGTTAAAGGTTATCAACATGCGTTTGTTTATTTTAGTGACAGTTACCAGTAGCTCCAAGTTCGTTAATGTCATGCTTTGACGATGCGGCTCACACTTGAACATATCACTCAGACTTACAAGAGTGGCATTTCTTGTTCTCTGGGCCTATATTATATTCAGCAGCGCAAAGCTGACTGTCCCGGAGTCTGACACAAACTAACAAGTTACCTACAGACATATCTTGCAGATTCTATTGGCTATAGTAACTACCTGTCGACCTATAATATATGCTATACAATATCAAGAGAGAGGCTGTACATTTATGACAAGGGCGACTCAGGCGTTTAGGCATTCTTTGGGATCGATATCAATTGCTCATATCGTTTGATAGCGCGTCAAAAAAAGCTACAAAATCGATACAATAAGAGTGGCTTGAGGACAATGACATGATCGTAATTGTTCTGCGTACTTTGACAGCGCGCACACATAGACAAAATAAATAGAAACGTATCGCGGTCAATTGCCCTGGTAAATGCGAGTCATCGAGCGTTCCGGAAACTATGCGGGCCTCATCGTCCGCCAGAGCAGAGTACTGTACTAAGCGAGACCGCGCACAAGCGTCAAAGGACGTCGGCTTGCCTGCGCTAGCGCAATCATGTGATGCTGCCTCCTTTTCTTTAGATGCGAAGCAGCTTACACTGTAAAAGAAAAAAACACCCAGGTCGGAGTAAAATGCCTGTCCTCTAGCGACCCCCCTATTGGGAGATTTTTTCTACTCCAGACCTCCGGAGTTAAGCTTTTACTCCGGCTGGCCGGAGTTATTGCGTGCTGCCTCCGGACTACTTTTCGCTCTTTTCCACTCCGGCGGGCCGGGGTTCTTGCGTGGCGCCTCCGGACTAACTTTCGCTGTTTTTCACTCCGCCTAGCCGGAGTTATTGTGTGCTGCCTCCGGACTACATTTTGCTGTATGCTACTCCGACGCGCCGGAGTTTTTACGTGACGCCTCCGGACTAATTATTGCTGTTTTTCACTCCGGCTGACCGGAGTCATTGTGTGGTGCCTCCGGATTACTTTTTATTATTTCAGTCCGGCAGGACAGGAATTCTGCGTGACGCACCAGGAGTACCTCTGTGTATTTTTCTTCCCACTCCGGCTGGTTAGTCTCTGCATGCCTCTTTTTCAGACATTTAAATGGTATTTATTAATCGGCTAGGTGGGAGATGTGTGGTGCATTGCGAGTAATAGTTTTACCCCATCATCAATATAAAACATTGAGAAACAAATGCTGTATAAAAGTTTATTGCATGATTCGCACAGCGTGCAAACAGGGCACACAAACAAATAAAGCACCAAAAGTGGCAAGAAATAGTACAATAATTGCAGAACAATGCAGTAATATGCACAACCATAAGCACTTTTTCACACTGTACAGTTATTTAGGCTACAATGAACGAACGTTTTTTGCTGGAGTAAAAGAAAGGGAAAATAACGAAACAAGGAACAGAAGATTTCGCACTGAACACAATATTTATATATATAATCTGCATGAACGTGTCAGAAACACAACGCTAGCTGTTGTCGCCAAAGCATGAAAAGAAGCAGTGGAACTGTTTACGAAGGATAATGCTGCGAGTCGCCCGCGTATGTGCACTGTGGTTTGCATTCCACTGTGTCCAGGCCTGCCGGCAGCACGCCAACCATGTGTTCTTTGGCCGCAGTACTGTGGTGTGGGCTATTCGAACTAACGTAGCCCTGCAACCGCAAACGTCGTTCTAATGCAACGTTGCGTTATACTTGTTGAGAATGCAGGTGCGCGCCCTTCCTTTTCCTTTATATATATATCTTTTGCGTTTCTTGAAAACCACGGAACAACCATTAGCCGGGGCTTTGCCGTTTCTAACAATGCTTCTAAGTACTGCACGACAACTGTCACTCAAACTAGTGAGAGAGGGACAGACGGGGGGAGCTAACAAAGGGATTGTAGAAGCGGGATCGTGAGAACGAACGACAAGAACGACTCGAAGAGCGGACGAGAAGGGACCCAACGACGACCGCTCCGAATAGATTTGTTTGGTGCATTTGGAATTACGTTTGCTTAAAACTGCAAATGCATGTAAATAAATACCTTGAAAATATCGAAGCGTTTCTTCCACTCAACGAGCATCAAGCAACCATCTACACTGAAGAATTAGATCGAACAATACTGTGCCACTCGATAACTCTTTTTTACTTGCTATTTCCTCTATCTCATTCTGCGTGTGCGTTAACATCAATAATAATAATAATAATAATAATAATAATAATAATAATAATAATAATAATAATAATAATAATAATAATAATAATAGCACAAGTGAAAATACTGAAATAAGACAATTTTATCGTTTAATTTGCTCCTGAAGTCCGCTTCTACGCCAACGGCCGCGCCGTACGGCAGTATTTGGCAGAGGAAGATGGGCCTTGAGGCACGCGACTGATGCGGTTCGTGTTGACTGATTGGGCAGGATATAAAGACTGAGTGTACGCCACTATGCTGTACGTCAACCGCGTACAGCACCTAAGATTCAAGACAAGCTCTACAATTTTCAAAGCTATAAAGCGGACAAATTTGTGCAGTAGTGGGGGTGCGCTTGCAACAGCCATTAGGTGTGACACCCGTCGGTTTAGCTCAACAGTGCGAACCTAGGCATTTGAATGTGATATGTGAGTGCAATGTCACCATCTCTAGCACAAACAGGAGGTGAAAAGAACGTAGCAAAAGCACACACCTTTCTGGTTATGCTCCCTCTCTATGCCCTTATTTTGAAGCACTACATTTAAAATCACAGAAGCGGGTCCGACTCCATGAAAGCCCACAGGCCACGCTCAAAGAACTAAATGCTTGATCTAAGTGCTTGCATTGAAGTTGAATAATTTCTATTTAGCAGTGCCAATTTTTGTAGTTCTTTTAGCGTTTACCTCAAGAAAACAAAAACAAAAAGTTCTGATTCATATATTTCGTGAAATATTAACAAGGCCTCTGAGGTTTATTACAAAGGGTCTTTTAGTTAATTTTCCTCAGATTGTAAAAAAAAAAAAAAAAGTTCCGCAGGCGCGTTACAAGGATGCAATCATATTAGTATTTACTGTCGTATAGACCATCTGACACATTTTTTTCAATGAACTCAGGCAAATAACTCTTGCTTATTGTTTACCCTACATTTAGGCTGTTCTTTTAAACGAAAAATATTCATTCGAGAAGTTGAAAGCATTTGAACTAGTGTACGGGCAACGTACGTTAATAGTGCATCGGTTTCAATTTTTCCGCGATTTAAAAGGGGCCTTACAAGTTACAACACTTTTGAACATAGTCAGAGAACGGTTCAGGTATATGGAGGATGCTCCTGTGAACATGTCAGGGAAATATTAATGCACTGCACGCACCACTCAATTCGCAGTTTGGTTTTAAGCACAGCTGGAAAGCGCCTGCTCTTAATTTCAGTAAGTGACGTCACCGGGGCTACGACTACGCCACTTGCTTTTTTCAGTCCCTTAAGAGATACACGCCCATTTCCTTCATTTGTTGAATTCAAAACGAACAAATAAAGCATAGAAGATTCCGCTGTCATGAAATCAGCCAACGCTGTTTCTTTTTTTTTTTTCAAGTGAATTAGCCGGCGACTCCAGTGATTTTATTTGTTGAAAGAAGAGCGGGCGCTTTCCAGCTGTGCTCGAAACAATATCTTGGATTCCCTGGAGCGTGCAGTGCAATAATATTTGGCTCACATGTTCACAGCAGCCTTCACGACTGATTGGCACCTCTTTCTGACTCTACCCAGAAAAAACAAGAAAAAGAATAGAGGGCTTCAAGCTTGCACTAAGCCGCGAAAAGCTCATTCACAGCGAAGCTGATCGGTGACATGCTTATTGCTGTGACGAGGTTGAACTTGACCACGTATTCCAGATCTGCTCCGCGCCGTCGATTTCGTTCTCGCACAGCGGCAAGCCTTCGATTTTCAGATCGCGGTCTCTTCCTCGCGAGTGCGATTTAGCTTCGGGCTACCCATGGCAGCATACGTTTGTGCATAGCCTCGCGCCGTGAGAGGACGCATGCTCTCGCACTGCGAAGCAATGCACAAACGCAGAGCTTCGCGAGACCCTCTGCACCAGGCATATCAATGCATACAGGATTTTTCTTTCTCCTGCTTGCGGCCGCCAGCCGCCGTTTTGCCAGTGTATAGTAGTGGGCTTTGGCCATGTGCGCAGGAGAAGAAAGAAACGCGCGTGTGGTAGCGTCGTATGTGTTCGGGAACATCATCATCATCAACACTGCGCATTCGGCATTGCATAGTTCGCCCGCTCTTTAGGGGACATGAACTAAAGGTGATGATATTTTTTTGGTTTTCCGGACAAAGAACGATTTGTTAAAAAAGCTTTGCTGTTTAAAGTGCTGTCGGACCCCTTTAAGAAAGTGCGCAAGGTTCGAATATACGACGTGACTGGGCACTTGCGTGCAGTACTAGTGACATCAGCTCCTTCGTACATATACCAACAAGCAATCGATGATGCACATAGACCGTACGCATCAAGAAGCCGAGAGGGCGCAAAGTGTGGCCACGTCTTATCAATACTGTTATGGCGTGTCCAGTGCTGTATGCCTTCGCGCATCACCGATCATCCTGTTGTAGCAGGTTTGAGAGTGCTGATGACAAGTCTTGGAAACGCTTCGTCACGTGGTACTTTTTCGAATCTCCCAGACCTTTTTAGGAGCCCAAAAACATAAAGCCACTGACTATTACCATGATTTTACATTATCAGGACAATAATTTACATGCTGCAAAATTCCCAGTTGAGCAATTTGTGTTTAACGCAACTGCTTGAAACTTAGATAACTATAATGTTAATTACCTCAGTTCCCTGAAAAAATAGCCTGAGATGGACAAGATAACAGTCAACAATACCAATGTGGTTGCGTCCTTGAAGTGCACTCATGAATTTTTATAAACCCTGACGCACCCTGCGTGTTACCGCTTTTTGGACAACCCCTTTCTGCTTCCGGTCGACAAATCACGAAGCTAACAAAGCTACCTGCTTCATTTAACAGTTAAAGGGCTGTTCATCTTACTGGAGCTGTTTTCATGAAACTCCTTTTTTAATACACAACACCGGCTGGCTGTGCGATATATTTTTCTGCGCACACATTAAAAACATTTCAGTAGACCTTTAGCAATAGCGAAATAAAAACCGATATACAGGGCGTCACACTTAAACGTAATGTAATTTTTTAAACATAATGTTAGTTAGTTCTTAAGAATGACGGAGCGTGCTAGCGAGTTGCAACAAACTCGGCCGTGTTAAGGATCAAGTCTCCTAGTGCTACGAGTTTTTTTCATTCTTCATGATCAATTAACTAGAATAAACTAATTACCGAACTTTTTATTTGTTCGCTTCAGCAAGAAATTGTCGATACAACAAATCCATATTTGCGTGCGCCCAATTCCTTCACAACGCCAATGCCCCGAAAGTTGTAGATCAAATAAAAAAAAATCCCTTAAGCAGCATTGATGGGTATTTTGATATGTAGCGTTAAAGAAAGCCCACGAAATGTAAAAGTAACCACGTGACAGCGCCACTAATTCGGCGCAAAAAAAAAAAAATCTATACATGCGCTTGTACCTGCAGCGCCATAGCAATCAGACGCACAGTGCGATCGAGTGACGACGAAAGTGCATTATTACGCTCCCTAGTGACGTTGCATAAAGATGTGTTTTTTATTAAATGTGGGAACATGGGAATGTAGGCTGCATAAAGATATTATTCTCTTCGGTTCGTCGAATGAAGCCCGCGCACGCACAAACACGCATCTTGTGGTCACCGCAAACGCCAAGCATGTCTCGGACAGCGCTGCAGAGACAAGCGGACGTTGTTCCCTGATCGGCTGCCTGGAAGCGCTAATTTAGTGGCGCTATCACACTGTTATTTTTGTATATCGCGGGCTGTCTTTGACGGCACATACAAGCAGACCATTTCACATTTCAATTTGATCTACAAGTTTCTCAGCGACAACTTCTTGCTGAAGCGAATAATTAAACAATTTATCTCATTAGTTTAGGCCAATTTATTGATTTTGGAAAACGAAAAAAAATCGTAACACTAGGACACTTGATCCTCAACATGTATGAGTTTATTGCAAATCACTAAGACGCTCCATCATTTTTGAAAACCTGTTTACACTTAGGTGGGACATCCTGTATGTCTCGGGGCAACCAAAAAGAGAAAAATGTATGGTGCTCAGAATCAGAATCAGAAATTTTATTATTTCCATAAATTAAAGTTATTGCAACTCAATATACAGAAGGAGGTCCCGGAGTCGGAGACTGAATTGGGACCTCCTGTACATAGTAAACATGAAGAAAAATTTGACTTTAGCATCGACAGGAAGGAAGAAAACTTGCAATATACATTTTGAGAACAGTGTTCATGTACATTTCAAATGCATAGTATAAGAAACAAGAAAACAAGTGATACACTTGAAAGAGAAGAAAAGGTTTGCACAATATACTATATAAAAAGATACAAAAGTATGCTTTAGGGGCTGTGTAAAGGAAATGTTATGTGGTGTTATATTGATTGATAAGGAACTTTCTTAAATCTTTGACAAATGAGCTTAAAGTCATTGATTTTAAGACAGACGGCAGTGAATTCCATATGGAAAATGCACTAAACTGGGCGGTTTGTTTACCGGAGTTAGTTCGGATTTCCGGCAAGGTGAAGTTTTTCTGTAAAGCAAATCTAGTGTTGTTGGGGTTAAGAAGTGAAGAAGATGGGATAATAGAAAAGGGACATCTATTATTGATATGCTTAAATAACCAGATGGCTAGACAGTATTTAACTGTATCGTGCACTGTAAGTACATTATAGGCATAGAACAATTGTTTGGAATTGCTGTTACATGAGCTAGAAGTTACTATTCTGATTGCTTTGTTCTGAACAGTCTGTAACGGTGCAAGGTGAGTATTGTAGGTATTACCCCATGTAGTTATGCCCCGCCACGGTGGTCTAGTGATTATGGCACTCGGCTGCAGATCCGAAGGTCACGGGATCGAATCCCGGCCGCGGCGGCTGCATTTCGATGGAGGCGAAATGTTGAGGCCCGTGTGCTGTGCGATGTCAGTGCACGTTAAAGAACCCCAGGTGGTCGAAATTACCGGAGACCTCCACTACGGCGTCTCTCATAATCAGAGCTGGTTTTGGGACGTTAAACCCCACAAATCAATCAATCAAACCCCATGTAGTTATGCAGTAGTTGATATGCGACTGAATAAATGCGTAGTATTTATACAGACAGAACTATATCTTGCATACTCATGCCACACCAAATACAACAAGGAGATTTAAAGCACGTAACAAAATAACACTGCAATCTAAAGTTCGGCAGGAATAAAGGTATCACAGTACACCTTTGCTTTTGTTAGATTATGACTAAATGTGCAAATAAAGGGCAACTAGGGTCGTTATCGGCCGCTACACGAGAAAAGCAACTTTGCACTGCTGGCAAGTAGCAGTTTCAGATTAGCTTATACCACGACATAAGCCGCCCTTGATTGCTACATAACCAGCCAAAAGCGAAAATAGACATTTTCTTCTTACTTCGCACTTCATGACTGTGCGAGAAACATTCCTGAAACCTTATACAAAGAGTGAAGAGAGACTCATAACAAAGTAAACTACGTCCCAAAGCATTTAAACGGCGAAAGTAAATGTGTAATACACGACAAAAGAACAAGAAATGAGCAAGTTGTAATAAGTCAGAGTCGCATATGCATGTTACAGTTCCTAGAATGCGCGAAACTTCCTACAGAACATGTTGAGGCAAGAGAAGTTTTTTTTTTATCAGCATGACACTACAACAGCCATGTCTGCCTTGAAAATAAAAAATAAAAACTTCACAATTTAATACGAAAACGTACTTAACAGTTGCCGTCTGCAACAAGCCATACCCCCGGAACACACGCGTAGGCCAAGGATCGGGAGCGCGGTCGATGCTTGGACTTGGATAGAAGAGGGGAGAAGAGAGTCCCAAACCAACTTCTCGACGCAAAATACGTCAGCTGGCTTGGTGGCAGTGCACTTTCCTTCTTTTTCTTTGCAGCGGCCCTCCTGTCGTGTCTGTCTTCTCCTCGGACATACGAAAGAAAGAAGGGCGCCGTACCATGAGAAAAAAAAGTAGAATAGAAGGAGAGGACGGTAAATTCTTACAACATTTGTAGGTACACCGATTGTTAGCTATCAGGATGGCAGTAAACGAAAGAAAAATAAACGCACAGTTGAAGGGAGCAAGGATGAAAACTATTTACTAGGGTAATTAAACGGTCTGAATAAAGCATAACCACACACTTCGCACAGCCGCCGACTTCGCTCGCATGACGGACATCGCGCTGCCTTTCGCGGCCAGTCAGGTGACTTTCGGTCAGTTCGTTTTCCCTCGCTTTTTTTTTTTTTTTGCATGTGACGACTTCTCCGGCAGCTCCAGGCGCTTGCGCTCATGCGCATAGTCACGAACGCACAAACACCTGCGCCCATGAACACTGCTCAACGGGTTTTTTAACGAGGCAGAGTGGCCCCCAGACCGAGAACGCTTCACGCAGGAGAAGAGGGGATGGGGGAGAGCGACAGGAAAAGGAATAAATGTAAAATAACTAAAAGGGTTTGCCGGAGGTCGCGTACACGGTTCTGGAAAATGCTTAAGTAGCATATCCTGCAGTGTTAGTGAGCCAGAACGGAGGACAGGGTGATAAAAAAGAAAAAAAAAAGCCTATGCAAGACTTTTACATTCTGCACGACCGTGACAAAGCGAAGAGATGGCGGTACAGCCATGCTGCCTGAACAGCTCGCGGTGCACCAGCCCGAGCCCGCAGTGGTGCCAGTGGCGTTCATTGTTCGCGTCGACCAGCGAAGCTGCCTTGCACGCACACATTCCTGGAATGCACTGAGTGGACGCAGTCCTCGGTTGGAGCGCAAGTGCTGGCAAGGGGATTCGATGCACAACAGCGTGGAGGGAGGAATCTAGCCGCGAGCACCGGGACAAAAAAGGTCTACGCGAATGTCGCGGCTCGTTAAGTGCCTCAACCTTCGAACCAGCAGAAGAAAAAGGCGGTTTTCGACGGGGGGTCGATAGCCGAAGTATATTCTGGAAAGTTCACTTTCCATACGGCCTCCTCTAGCGAGTCTCTCGGCCCTGTTCGTCGCCACAAGAAGTTTCGGAAGCTTTTCTGAGCTACCAGCTGATGGGACTGTTTTATGAACATATTCGACACACGCCCCTCTTTTTCGTTTTCCCATGCATTCCTTCCTACAGGAGCGCTAAGATTGACGTCACTGTCTCGCCTGTGCTGTTTTGGGAGCCACGCATATTTGCATGCAGAGAAGATTGTGGCGGCATCACGGGACGTCTGGAACGGCCACGGCCGCTGCATCGCCGGCGTTCAACTCCCTCCCCCCCTTTCTTGCTTTTCCCCCCTCGTGCCACTCTCTTCCCTCTGCCTGGTCACTGCACTTGCTTAGAAACGTCAATGCACCTGCAGTCCTGCAGCTACACTCTGTTTGAGTAGTTCCGTGCAGCGCAGCCAAGGCCATGCCACCATGACCCCAGTAGCGGCTGGAAATAAACGTTGCAGGAAGGCCTACTTACAATTTTTTTTAACCGGTCGACTGATATCTCCACTTCTACATACCCTATTTAAACACGTCACTAGACTAAGCGCATAGATGCATTCTCAAAGGCAATACAAAAAGAATTATATAGCTCGTTTCGTTACCTTTTAAGAAAGCATATTATCGATTTCAGTTGTTATTTGGCAAGTTTACAAGACAGATCCAAATAAATTGCAGGTGATAATATACAATGACGCAGCGTTTATTATACTTATTGTAGAGAAAGATAAATTGATAGATACGTGACCTATAACATAAAAACACATTTTAATTTTAATATGTTTATAACGTCGTTATGAATATAGCTACGGCCATAGTTTTG
>JABSTT010006216.1:0-14558 GCA_013339685.2 Hyalomma asiaticum | reverse complement strand
GGAAAGAAGGGGCAAAGAGCGCTAAGGCGAAAGATGTCTTTGCCTTTGGCTGCCGTTTTTACCTGGTAGTGTAGACATTTCCACGGGTTAGAGTGTGGACCATCTCTCTTTAATGTTGCAGGGGAGTACAAAGGCTCACGTCACTGCCTCAGCAGGGCATTTTTGGGAGGTTGACACATATATTTACAATAGACCTGAGGTTATTATGGAAGCGCCAAGGGAGCCTTCTTTCGAAAGGTCTACATAAGCTGTAAATATGTATATAGGACGTATGTACGCTGCAATAACTTTTCTTTTCCCGTCATCTACATGCGTTGAGCCCTAGGCGCGTTTCGTCCTACTCTTTTGTACTTTTCAGGCAAAGTTTGTTATGTCTAGCTTTTATTACGTCGGCGCCGTCGTTTACGAAAAAAAAAAAAACGTAACGTGGTTGATCCCACTGTCATAGGAATCGGCATAACACGATGGTAATGCCTGTCTTCGCGAAGCTGTAGAATACATAAGCGGCAATCTCGCGAATTGAGGGGCGGGAGATGGGTTTACTCTGGACATGTGAACGCGTTGCACGGAGACATCAGCGGCACCTCGACAATGCACAGGGATCCTGGACAGTTGCGCACAGCGATAGCTCTCGAACAACTCGCATTTCTCCGGAGACTGCATTGCACGCGCCAAAGCCCTGAACAAGGCTGCCATAAAACCGGAACGTCCGCCAAACGTTGAAACATTGCAAGCGAAACCGAACGGCTTGTCAGCAGATCGTTTTGTGAACACGTCCTCTGCAGCGAAAGGTGCATCAAGGTGCGCGAAGGAAGTTGTTTCCCTCGAATGTAGAGACGAACAAGAAGTGACATGAACCTTCGATAGGAAAATGGACTGTTGGGTTATTTGCGGTAAACTCTCTCAGACAGCAAATTTACGTTTTGTGAGGCGAGGTAAACTTGAATGGTTTCACTCCATATCGTACTTACTTACCGTTTATAAAACCAGGCAAAGCTATAACGGCGCAGTCATTCGTTACGTACATGAATCTCCACAACGACGGCGACAGAGAGAATCCAGACGAAACTGCGCATAAAGAGCGTGAAGAGAGCAGAAAAACGTTACTTCAGCTTGTTTATTCTGTTCACTTGAATGTTTTCGGTATTTGAAACAGACAACGGCAAACAGCAATGTGTTGGTAAAGCAACGCCAGTGCGTGCGCGATAGTGCGTGAGTAATTTTTTTTTTAGAAACGCACTAAGACCTGCGCTTCTTACAGGCTTGGATACCTTCATTTGCGTCCACCGCGCTGTGGCTATGGTGCCCTGCCGCTAACCCGAAGTAACGCGGGTTCCATACCGGCTGCGGCGGTCGCATTTTCGATGGAGTCGAAAATGTCAGAGGCCCGCGTAGTGTGCGTTTCAGCTTATTTATTTATTTATTTATTTATTTATTTATTTATTTATTTATTTATTTATTTATTTGTAATACCCTCATCCATAAGGCATTAAAGAGGGTAGTGGTTAACGTAGAGATACAAAACGCACAGTGAACTGAAATAATACAATGATTCTCCAGAATATACGAACGAGTCAGTTGAAAAGTAAATAAACCAGTGTAGTGTGAATTCAAATAACAGAATAATTCACCTGGTTAAACAATGTTAGCTAATGCTTCACCAAAATATTTGTTGTTATTAATGGTTGCGACACTGTTAAAGGAGCAAAGGTGGTCATAATTTCCGGAGCCCTTACGACGTCATTTTCCTATGGCTTGGTTTACTTCGCGCGCCTATGCAGCGACACAATTCAGGCAATACGAGCTTCGCTTGAAAAGTGCTGTGCTACACAGCATTCCCGACATCGATCACCCAATGGCAAACTGTGTTGCCTACTACAAGCGAGAGCTTTCACGGTATACTTGTTTACACTATTGAATAATCTGGATAACTCATTTGGCGCACTCAAAACAAGCCTATCGTTTTTGTGTTGTTCGTCTATGGCCCATTTTATCTCATGGCCATAGACTCATGGCATGGTCAAACTGTTTTGATATTGCGTGATTCAAAAGGCCAACACACGCACGCAGCGCTATATTTCGAATGTAAATCGAAAAACATTAAGGAATTTGGTTTGTCAAATTGCATTCAAAGTTTCAAGAGTGTACGTGGTATTCAAAATATCCAATGCAAATATAGCTGGCTTGTCAAAGTAAATTGGATCACATCATTAACAAAAAAAAAAGAAATCACCAGCGACACAGAACGTTTTTTAAACGCTAGGACTAACAAGGTTTGCAGACACTTTTCTTCTCTAGTAGCTAGGAAAGTGGCTGTTATTGTCGGGGCTTCACACGGCCCTATACAAGCCGCTTTCTTCTGTAGATTGATTTTCCCTCCCCATGTTGGATAGGATTACCTCAAATAAAATTACCAAAATCCAAGATATCGCGTAAATGCATTCTTAGGAGCCGCAATGACAACTCCACGTAACCATTTTTCAACGTTCAAAAGTCATTCTTCTTCGGGAATGAAATAAGAGGGATATCTTATATCTTGATAGTTGGAAAGTTCTTTTGAGCGGCGATACTCAATAAACTGGATCCCTTCCTTGAATTATATTATCTTACAGCGATCGTGAGGAGTGAGCAGTGAGAGCTTGTTAGTTAAGAACGAGGAAACACACTTTTGCGATGTGTTGCTGTCAGCAACGACTACTTTGTAAGGGATGCGAATTTTTTGTGTTTTTACGTTAAAGATTTTGAGGCGCCTAACGCGCAGTTTCCGGTGCAGAAAGAAAGAGCAGGGCGCTTAAGGTTTCTCTCTTTTTTTCTTTTGCGGAAGCAACCTTGGAGTTACCGCGAAACCACCTTCATCATCATTGCCTTTAGCAGACATAGGTGTAATAAAATGTCATGCGGGCGATTGAAATACGTGAGGGACACTAATTAAAACAGTGCGCCGTGCGGTGGCAAATCGTGTTTAGAGTGGTCGCCGTGCAGGGGCTAATTCTGCTGGATAGCGTATGTGCCGTGCGGCGATGAAGAAAGCGATTTGTGTGGGGCGTGCATCGAGTGATACGTGGCATGGGGAGTGCACGAAGGTCGGCGTTCCAAGCCAGTCGTCTCCTTCGCTGGGCGTACGGTCCATGGGAGAAACCGCCGCCCTACGCCCTGACGCCTCAAAGCACTCCCGCCTGCTCTACCTATATGCTCGAAGACCTGCCCTGGACATTGAGCGCAGGGTTTCCGAGCCTCGCTGTCCTTCCTCAGTCTTTCTGGAGCGAATCCTGAACCCGTGGTAACATCAGAATAGGATGCGTTACTTTCAACGCTTTACAGTTCAACAGACTGCTCACAGACAGCTCAGAGAGATGCATTTACGTACATATTTCGTTACAGTAATGTTAGTTGATGGTCAGTGATCCGTGTTGTTTGTTCCTTTTCTTAATCGTCGATCGTTTCTCTTTATCCCACTGTTCCTTAGGACAAGAGCTCAACCAACTGGCCGACGTGTTCACCTTACACTGCTTATTTCAGTGCTTATTATGATCGCCACTTGCTGCTGCAGTGCTCACGTCGTTCGCTATGTTCGATGACCTCTATGCATCGCTGCGTTATTTTGGCTCGGCGCTCTCTGAATGAAGATCATGCATTACAGTATCAGAAGTGGCCTTCTGAGTAGGCTTTAAACATAGTCTGTACCATGAACAGAGTGAGCCATCACCCCACCTATGCATGACTCGATGCAATGCGCGCAGTGCAAGTAGAGTTCATTCAATCGTCAAGAAGCGCTTCCTTTCTCATTAGCGTGCATCCTCGGCTGCGCGAAGGCGCGTTTTTTATTTCCTCTTTTCTTCAGCAGATGCTTCTAACGCAACGAGTCGTCATGCCGCTACATATACCGCACTTCAGGAAACCATCTATGATATTCATGGCTTACGAAAAGAAATCATCACGAAGTTAGTGTCTGATTTTTTGTTCGGCAGTCTGCAACATACTTGGCACGGCGATATTAACAAAGGGCGAGTACTTATGTTCTGTCACCCACTCACCACATAATATGTTCGCCTTTGAGTGGGTGTATACGTTCGCCTTCGATGACGCCGTGGTCGCAATTTCGTCTTCGTATTCATACTCATCGTACTCGTCTTCGTCTTTGTAAAACGTAATATTAATGAGTGCACTAGCCCTGAAAAAAGAAATCCGTTGCGAAATGGTAAATGATGACCACAATTTGCCAAGTGGGCCCTAGTATTACGTCAGGTTAACTAGCGCACTAGCCGTGAAAAACCGTTTACGTTGGGAAATGTTTAATGAATACCACATTTTCCCAACTGGGGTCTATTCATTCAGATGTAGGCAGGGTTGAGTTGGAACGCAAAAGTTCCTGCGGTGTGCCAGTTCTAACGCGTAGCTGTTTACCGTCCGATGCCAACAGAGAACTATCATCGTTATGACATAAGTTCGCATTCGCTTACATGAAATGCACGGCACTTGCACGTGAACTTCTTTATTCTCATGCCCTCGGCCAACTACTGCATGAAGGCGGAGACGATTTATAACGCAGCATAGCCTTGTGTAGTATAGCAGTAAGGTGGGAAGTGGAAGTGAAGGTAAGGAGGAGGGGTCATGGTAAAGTATAGCGTAGTCTTCTATGTTGCGTATGGCAAGGGGGTGGGAAATGGAAGTGAGGGTGATGAGGGAAAAAAGGAAGGGAGAGGGTGAAGCATAGAGTAGGTATGTGCGGTATAGTATAGCAAGGGGTGAGAAATAGAGGTGAGGGTGACGGGGGGGGGGGGGGGTAAAAGGAGGAGAGACGGTATAGCATAGCCTAGTCTCGTATAGTATAGAGCGAAGTATAGCATAGAGATGTAGAGTATAGTATAGCAAGGGGTGTGAAAGGAAGGGGAGGGTGAGGGGGAATCATGTGAGGGTCAGGATGAGGTGAGAGAGTGAAGCATAGCGTAGCCTTGTACAGTGCAGCGAAGCAAGCAGTCGGAAAGGGACATGAAGGTGTGGAGGAGGGAAAAGAGGAGGGGAACGCCACCCAGCTACGTTGTATCTTCAGTCTTGCCGCCACTAGTGCGTAGCCGCCCGATTTTGACCACAGGTGCTTTCTTCTTCGGGTGACTTCAAACTAACTTGAGACGCGTTATGAATAATTCATTAACAGTAGATGGCACCAATCTCGCTGCAACTGCGCTTCATCGTAATCTCTTTTCTGTTATGTTATTTGCGCCAAATGGAACATTGAGGACGCAATTGGTTCTCCATTCGGGACTAACATGCGCGCTTTCCACCAAGTGCGCATCTCATAGAGAGGAAGCATGTGAAATTCACACCGCTGCTTTTTCGGTGGCAAGAAGTGGCATATGGCACGAAAATTTAAATCGAGCTCCTTTTTTAAAAGCCCTTTCAAAAAGACGCAAAAAAGAATGGTGTCCAGCCAGCTTATGAAGTAATCTTGGATAGGTTCACGACCATTGCAGATGCGACGACGTTGACTACTTTTGTTCGCTGCGGGAGTGAACAAGTATATACTCATTTGAAAACGCCATAACCGAATAAAAAAAGCCACTTGTGCTCCATCCTCATCCAGAGAAGAAAAATTCCTTTTGAAATCTATGAATTTGGCTTCCTTGCAGAAAATACTCTAAATGTCTTAAATGAGTCGGAGGATTTATTACGCGATGATGTATTTGTCGTCGCGCTATCACGTATGCTCAAGTTCTAACATCATTGTGATATCGCCATGACGTCATTACTCGGTCACTCGACTTTCTGTAACATGCTTGTTCACGTCGGACGCCAGCCGCCGGTTATTTCGACCCATGAGTTCATAACTATTTCGGTTCAATAAAGTACGGGCGTGCGATTGGAAGGCTTTATTCATCATGGCACTGTGGTAACACTGAGAAGAACATACCATTCTGATGAGGTTGGCTTACGGCCCCTGAGGGGAATGTGCGGCATTAAAGAAATTATTTTTGTGGGGTTCTGATGACGCTGGTCGACGCTGTTTCGTAAGCGTCAGCTTTCGCTTAGACTGTTGCGGGTTTTGCGACATGTAATACATAGTGTATTTCCTTCACTTATCACGCAACCGTATATATGTCGTAGGTTAGGTATGGCTACTGTTGTAGTTAACCACATATGCCCGTCTTGTTTAGGCCACAGTTTTGTGTCAATTATGTAAAAATGAATAAATAAAAATACCACATTATATTACCATAAAGTGAACTGAGCGGGAATGTCTTTTATAGTTAACGAACGCACACATACCATATAACGAAGCTGAGTTTTTAACGTTTAAGAGGGTGAGCGTGTTCCGTCTGCCGTCTCGGTGCGTCAGTACTTTAGAAGATAAAGTAAACAGCCTCAAGTAAAGCAATGAAATCCGCTCTATTCTATAGACGTGATTATTTCTGCAACCATTCATCGTGATTAAAGTACCGCTATACAGTGAAGGGGTTTAACGCGACGCGGTAGCCGACGCACTTTCCTTAATGTTGACTGTCATTTCAGTTTGTCCAGAGTTTGACGAATGTAAGTGATCGTGTCACAACAAGAGAAACGTGACGCCGAATAGTAATACCACGACACGTGTGGGTCGTATGCATTGCCAACAAGCACGTAGGATCGATGAGCGATCTGTATGACAGACATGCTTACAAAGGCTAGCCATGTCCGCAATTTGACTTTTGCTGTGCCCAGTCCCACTCTCCCTCCCAATGCTTAGTTATGTCCTGATTTATTTGCCAGTGCCTGGCTCTTTGTTTAGTGCAGATAACTTCGATGTTGCCGTTAGCTGTAACCTACTGACTACATAAGGTTGTTATATATGAATGCCTTCGGGACGCCGTTCACCGCGGCCAAAATGTCCAATTTTTAGCTCTGCTCCGTCAGAGACTGGATTTTTAATGTGGGTTTCTTTTTTATTTTGTTTGTTATCACTATTGGAATTATATGCACAGTTGAACCGAGATCTTCGACGTCGGCTTTGCACGTCGGCGTGGTAGTCATGCCCCGTATCTGTATAACTATGCGTATGTAAATGAAAATCTAAGGGAAAAAATGTGGTTTATCCGTCCGACATAGCAATCGCTATGACACCAAAAAGAAATGTGTATTTGTGGAAGTTGCTCAATGCCTAAGTGGTAATATGACGAATGGAGGTGCGGCAAATGGGTCTCGTAAGCTCTCCTCAATGAATGCACTCACCATTCCTGATATGTAGAGCTCAAGTTCCGGTACGTAAAATTTTTCGTCACTGCGTGGTCTTGAATATTCAAATCGCCGCCTATAATAGATACACACTTCGATTGCGTTTCCCTTGAGGAGTGGTTGTAGTTCCTTTGCAGCATGTCGAACCTGGCTCCTTCTTTGAAGAACTGAAAAATTGCACGAACACTGTTTTCTCATTCCTAGCCGGGCAGTGTTATGACGGCTACAAGAAAGCATGTTACCGTCATGCCAAACAAGAGCTCATGAAAAGTGTCTAACCAGCATTCTTCACACTCACAGAGGCTAACTTCAATTACGTGTGCCTTCTCGATGAACTGAGCTAAGCTGAGTATGCATAAAGAAATAAGCTGAAACACAGACACAAGTGAAGTACAAAGTCTTTGTTCTGTTCATTTTCGCATTCATTATCTCTCTGATCATCAATACATACCGACTGTTCAAGCGGTCATTCATTCTGAGCTGACAGTCCTGAACTGAGCTAAGCAAGCGCACTTTAGAGAGTAGTCCTCTATCTAATGGTACATGGAACCGAAGCTTTTACGCCAAGCTCAGCAGCTAAAAGGAATCTGTGCAGGGCTACTTTCTTTAACCTACACTACGTGCAGGATCGTGCAGACGCGTGTTGTGCAGGGAAGAGGCTATAACGTATGGTGGTACACTTGGCTGACTAAACTGCAGCCAATAGGGCTAACTGCAGTGGAGCGTCATGGTGTAGAAAGTCGTTGTGTAGAAGGACTCGACGTCTGTTGTGCAATTGGTGGGCAGCGTGTGGCCTAGTCCGTTGTAGCCGCGATCCATTCGTTGCCCTTGCATGACAAAGGAAAGGGGAGGACCAGGTCGAGCATGCCAATGAAAGGCTCAGTGGAAATGTCGCCCAGTACCAGAAGGCCAGCTGTATGCATCGGAGTAGACGGCCAACGCGGCAGAGCTTGCATGCTGTGAAGTACCACCGCATGGATCGGTAGAAATCTGGCCAAAACAAACGCCGCCACACGCGATCATATGTGCGAATAACACTGGTATGACCAGCACAAGGCGCGTAGTGGAGCTGTTGAGGTACGGTGGATTGAATATGGCGCGGAACAACCAGCAGTGTTGCAGAACCGTCACTGCGCAGGTTATGTCTGCAAACGGGTTCGTCTAATATACACAACGGACAAAGGAAAAGATCAGGATAATTCTGTGCTTAGTTGATCAATGACGGTACGTGAAACGAGATCATGGAGCTGTCTTTCGCCAATGTTAACGAACCCTAATATAGACATTACGCAGAGGTCGGAGTCGACGTCTGCACCTCCCTGTTGACCAACAGGTTTTCGAGATACGCTGTCAGCGTCCTGGTGTAAAAGTACGGACTGGTACACAACAGAGAAAGTGTGTTTCCAGAGCAATGTCCAACGGCCCAGGCGCCCTATAGGGTCTTTCAGCGATGACAGCCAGCAAAGGGCGTGGCAGTCGGTAATTACGCGGGAATGGCGACCATGTAGGTAAGGACGAAACTTTGTTACCGCCCAGACAGGTGCTATGCACTCGCTCAGTGATTGAATAGGTTAGCTCGGCCGTGGAAGGAAGGCGGCTAGCGTAAGCCGTAATGCAGTCTTGTCCGCGGTGAATTTGGGCAAAGACAGCACCGATTCCGTCACCGTTAGCGTCTGTGCGTCTGCGTGCAGAAGATTAAAATGAAAAAAATCACAGCATATCCACGGGGTGAATGATGATGAGTGGGCGAAGCTCCGGAGGGAATCATCGGTAAACCGTGAATCTTCCGTGTAATTCGCCCAGTCGATCATCATGTAAAGACGTCTTACGCAGCCCCTTACACAGACCGGAACGCGCACCACGTTTGCCGACGCCATCACATGACTGCTGAAAGAGTATAAGGCGGGGAGGCCACAGCGTCTTACACCAGCTTCTACGGGCCGTAACGCGATAGCACCAAGCTTGGATAGCACAAACGTGTTAGAAACGCGCAGTCTTTCGTTAATCTTGGGTATTTACTGTCATCGTGGTGCATGTGTCCATGTGCGCTTCGTGGCGTAGTGGCTAGCGCGGCACGTTCGGAAGCGAGGGATCCCTGGTTCGATTCCGCGCTTCGGACACAACGTTCGGAATTTTCTTCTCATCGTCCATAGCCCACCAAGCGCGATCCGACACGTACGGCGACGATCCAGGAGAATGAGAGGAGCGCTCCCGGCGCAGCCTGCGCAGCAGCCAATCGGAGAGCAGCGGCACCTCCAACGCCATCTAGTGTCCATTCATCCAACCGCCATATTGCACACATCTCTATGGGACAGCGCCATCTAGGAAACTAGACGAGAAATGGCGATGACGACACAGAATGCGTACAGCGCCATCTAGTATATCGTCACCCAACTGCAGTTTTCATGCATCTCTATGGGACAGCGCCATCTATTGTATGCTAAGGGAGACGCTACTGTCTACGCAGGATGCATTGACAACCGAGAACCGCCCAGGTGATGCCATAAGGAGCTTCGCCTCTAATAAAACTGGGGAGCTTGTCCGTTGTTTGACGGGTGCCTTGAAGGCTTCAGCCTGCCGTTGACCCCACGAGAAAGTTACGTTGTTCTCCAAAGGCTCCTTGAGACGGCGATAAATGTCAGCAAAATTCTCAACAGAGCAACGAACAAACCAATGAAGCTGCGAACGCACTTAACAGAGCGTGTGACAGGAATTTGTTTCACTGCTCAGATTTGGCTCAAATCATTCTGAAGATCGTCGGCATTGACGAGGTCACCGAGAACTATTATTTCAAGACGACCAAAATGACACTTGGACGAGATGAGCTGCGGTTCCGCAGCCTGGAAAACAGCAACTACAGTCGCGAGTCACTATATGTGGCTTTAAGATGTCGGGGCGAAAACGATGACGTCGTCCAAATAGCAAAGGCCTATTTCTACTTCAAGCAACGGGGAAGAGTGTGCACCATTCTCCGAAAATTGCTGGTGCATTGCTGAGTCCGAGAGGCATATATAACTCTGAGTTGATAAAGTCCGTCGGGGATAATAAAGGCTGTCTTCTGCGATCCTTTTCGTCAACAACGGTCTGCCAGTACCTGGAACGCTGATCAAGAGGGGAAAAATATTTCGCCCCATGTAGACAATACAGTGCGTCATAAATACGATGCAAATGATATACATCCTTTTCGTGATCTTGTTGAGGGGGCGATAGTCAACGCAAAAGATCCAGGAGTTGTCCTTTTTTCTGACGAAGACAACTGGCGATGGCCCATGGGCTATACTGCAAGGCTCGATGACGACCTTCTTGATCATCTTTGCGACTACGCCTTGAATGATGCTGCGTTCGGCTGCAGACACGCAGTAGCAACGATTATGTGTTATTCTGGCTTCTGCTTAATCTGATGAGCTACAACGGTTGTCTGGCCGAGAGCGCGGTTGTCGAAATCAAAAACGTCGCGGAAGCTGGACAATAGGCACCGAGTTCCGTCGATCTGTGGTGCAGCAAGGTCGTCAGAGATCACTTATTGACATAACAGTATAATGAAGCTCAACTGGAGTATTCGAGAGTCGAGCTGATAGAGGCAAAAGCAACGGGAGTGAACGGGGATATCTCGTATTCTTTAACAGGTGTTAGAAGGGCCATGGCCAGATCACGGGGAAAAACATGTGCAACACATCGAAACTTTAGAATGGGAGCCTGTCTAGAATTATCCACAACGGTGACAACGGCATTTGGGACCGTCAAAAGGACAGATAGCTGAGCGAGTTGGTGATGGTCCACAGTCAAAAAGAGCCAGACCTGCGCGGAACCACAGGACAGTGACAGCGTAAGCTGGAGGAGCGACCTTCTTAGAGGCCATTTTAAACGCTTGAGGAAACTAGTGCAAGTAGAGGTGATAGGTATCCTCTGCGCCATAATTATTATCATTTCGCCAAGTAGGGAAGTACCCACTGCGCAGCAACTACTGCGGTATTGTAACGTGCAAATCTGTGTAACTCCACATTTTAGAGAGTCTCTTGGCGTCGTTTTCTAGAGAACGAACCGAACTCTCGGCCCGGCGTCGACGGCAAGCTGCGGTTTGGGCTTCTCTCTGCACAGCTGTCTGTTGTGCCCGACGGTGCCTTGCTGCAGCCGCGGGCGTAGCTCTGCGATTCGTTTATTCAGCAGCGGTCCGCACTTTGCGAGGAGGCGCCATCAGGTATATCGAAGAGCCAAGTCAGGTTGCTGTCGGGGCTGCGGACGTCGCCTGCCGCGTGATGCTTGGCACGATACAACAAAACTGCTTCAAAAGGCAGCACTTTGTAATAATGATGACGGTAATGTTGAAGAAGAATGTTTCATAATGATGATGTTGATGATGCCCCTGTAATGGGTTCAGAGCTACAAACCGTGCAGCCCTATATTCTTTCAAATGATTCCTCGAACTGTGCTCTAAAGACTACTACTCATGGGGCACATCCGCTTATAAGACTTGCACAGTACTCATTGTACTTTATCATCGTCACCTCTCACACCTCCCTCTATCTCTATTTATCCCTTTTCCCTTTACCCTTGTGAGGAGTAGCAGGCCATAGACACTCTCCAGGCCGACATCTCCTCCTTTCCTCTCATTAAACGCTTTCTTCTTCTTCTTCTTCTTCTTCTTCCTTGAACTCGTTATGCAATCCATTTTCCCCGACGTGTAGTGGCGTATTATTATCCTGCCATGTAACATTACATTTTTAATGCGATTCCTCGGCAGACGTTATACATGTTTAAGTCTTTTAGCGAAGATTTTTCAAGCACAGGCGTGGCTCAGTGGTGGAATGCTCGACTGCCACGCAAAGGATGTGGTTTGAATCCTCCTCGGGCCTGGTTATTCTTTCTAAATTGCGCGACAGCGGTTACGGACACCGGCGGCCGCGGCGGCGGCGGACAACTACGGCGCAAAAACCGCCCTTGTGATCTGATAACAGCTTACGCTGTAAAAGAACTGGCGTGCAAAACGCGGACACAAGGGGAAAGAACTGGATAACACAAACGCCGACTACAAACTGAAGCAGAGCACAGAGGCGAAAAAGAAAGACACACAATTTATATACGCATGCTCAGGAATGGTAGCGCTGCCTGTCAAACGGTTGCATGTGCCGGTCTACACGAGACACAACTGTCAAGGCATTCTATCTCGTCTCTGTTTAAGCTAACCGAAGGCTGACTCACGCACGCGTTTCCACTAATATGATTTGCCAGGCCTCGAACATTAAACGCGTTTCTTCGTTCTAATGCCCGTGCCCAATCTCACATTCGTCTAACTTGGGCGCGCAGTTACAGGCCCGACAGTGCAAATATCGATTGGACCGTGTACCACCAGAGTGTGACCTTCTATGTGCAATTAATCTCTGATTAATACAAAGCGCTGTTTACCCTACATAGAAACTTCCGCAGCAAAAAGGAATCTCATAAACCACAACCATAAGACAGTCAGCAAAATTATTGTTGGCTGTTCGCTTTTTTCCTTGCATCAGCTCATTTTTTCTATGCACGGCAGCACCAATCTTACCTAACTTATAGAGAGCCCTAAACACAATGCTAACCTCGTATCTACTTTCCACTTTCTTAGGCATGTGCGAAACTACGTGGATATACGGAATACTGACGACTCATTTCTTGTTAATGTTATTCTCTGCTACGGCAAGCGTTCCGGTCGAAATCGACTTCTTTAGACATTCAAATACTGCGGCTACAGCTAATCTAAGGTAACCTGCTTCTAAAAGGCGCTCGACCTGCGCATTAAAGCTATTGTTCACTTGGTGCACGCATGATTTTGTTAGGGGTGACTTTAGATACGAAATGGCTGTTCCATTTTTTACTACTTTCGAATGCTTGGAGTGAAAGTTTAACAACGGCTTAGATGCTCTAGGGGAATACTGCCAACACACGTTATTCTGCTCATATAACGAAGAGATACTTAGAAATTGTATCGCGCTTCCCTGAGGCAGTTATTTCGCAAAGCTTAGACCATCGGTATTAACTTTAAATTGATCGCTTACATAGGTAACGACGGATTCAAAGTCATCCTTACTACAAAATATCAAGTAATCGTCTGCATACCGAAATACCCTGATGATGTGGTCACCTAAGGCCTCCTTTAAGAGGCTGTCAAACCTGTTCAAGTAAAAATCACTAAAGAGGCCTCAGGTGACCACATCATCAGGGTATTTCCTTATGCTGATGACTACTTGATTTTTTTTGTAAGGATGACTTTGAATCCGTCGTGCTAGCTGCTGGAGGACGCGTAGAGACATCACGATGACCTTGTTCTGGGGGCTGTATGGAAAGCTCCACGCACTAAGCGCCAATGACCAACGACTAGGACAATAACGATACGTCCAGCGTGTAAGCAATTGAAGGAAATTGGCGTGTCGTCCTGTGTTCTCCAGTTCACCAGATTGCAACAGCGAGGTGCTAACGCCTAAAATTGAGTAAGAGTGTTTGAGTGCGACCGGTCCTGACTGACAGTGGCGTCGCGGGTGAGCAGAGAGACGGAAGGCCTAAATGTGCCATTTTTTTTTTTGTCTGGCAACGGCCTGTACAGTAAAGATAGACAAGACATTGTCTTGGCATTGCTAGTGATTAAAGGGCTGGAGACATGGCCTCAAGCTCTCGCCAAATTAACCGCGTCACATTTTCTTTACATGACCGCAGGGTTCCATGTGATTAGTCCTCGCACAAATGCATTGAAGCCGCATAAAGTAGCCTGGTGAAATGTTGCTTGATGAGGTGACTCTTGATCAACTCGAAATTACAGCACCCTTTAATAATCGCATCTACCGAGCCACAGTTCTTGCACACAAGCAAGTAGAACGCGTTATTTGCTATGCCCTTCATGATGTGGCCAGTCCTCTCCGTCTCGACCATGTTGCTGTCGGCCTTACGAAGCAACGCAAGCACGTCTTGAATATATCAATCAGTCAATAAACTTAATGTCCAAAAATGTAGACAAAGGAGCAGCGGATAAAGGCTGTCTTACGACAGCTTGACGAGCCCGCTGCGCCCAATACACGGCTTCACGGCAGCACAGAGAAAAATAAGAAAAATAAGAAAATCAGAAAACGAAGAGAGAATTTTCTGCACACAAACACTTTTTTTAAAAAATTGGTAGAGCAACAAGCGGCGAGCAAGCAAAAAAAAAAAAAGAAAAAGACTCAGTAATATAATATCTCACGTTTGAAAATTTGAAGCGTAATTAGCTTGATGCACAATATTACAGATTAAAATTAGTTGATGAGTAATGACTGAGAAGGCATGCGCCACTTAAGACTGTGGTTGTTTGAGCACGGATCGACAGTTCCTTCTTGCTCCTTCTTGGACTC
>JABSTT010006215.1:0-14195 GCA_013339685.2 Hyalomma asiaticum | reverse complement strand
AATCAATGAGAAATCTCAGTGCACTTTTACACGTGTAATTACTTGTCGTTATACTTGGCACACGAGTTTGCTAGTAACGTGTTTGCGTTCGTCCTACCGCCTTTATCTCGGTGAGCCATGTTGGTGAAGCCTTCTAGCACGCTCGGCTCTCGTTGCTCTGAGTGGACCGGCAATCTCTTGTACCGGCGGCGCGAACTCCTGGGTTCTCCTTACTCGTGGATGCCTGCTTTAAGAAGGCTGGCCCATGCCGCCTCTTTATTCCAGCCGCGCTGGCCGAAATAAGTAGACGGTATCGAGGCACGACGCGCGCCATTTAGCAGCCGTGTACTACGCCGTGCCGGTTGGCTCGGTTGCTATATGTCGGCGGCGCACAACGTTCGATACAGGGGCGGGTGTATAAGAGTTGACCTCCATGTAATATTCGGAATTCTTTGTGTTTAGGCGATTTAATAGTGCATATGTTGTATGTTGTACGGCTTTGCGCGGAACAGTTAAAGTACTTTACTGCAGAAGCGTATACAATTTCCAGTCTATGAGTGCACGTTTCATATACATTGCGTACGTCCGGTCACTGCGACTTTTCTTTAAAAAAATGAGAAGTGTTCTCATGACTGCCGTTTTTATTGCTTGATGGTGCAATCTGCGTTTCTTAAAACAGATTTATGAAATGAGCCTCTTAGAAAGCAATCGCAAGCGTGCACAACGGCATTCCTCTTGAGAACAGCAAGCTTGATTCAAACCCCTCATTATTTGCCACGTGGTCTTGAAGTTTAAGGACGCCGGCAGACATGAAAGCATTGACACTCGAACTGTATATTGGGCGAAGCTATCCCCAGAAAAGCAGGTGATACAACAAAACGATAGTGGCTTGAACAGTCGTCCGCGAACGATAACAACAGATCGGTAGGATTTATAGATTCGTCACACGGCGTGCTAGTATTATCAATGTTCCAGAAGGCATCTGGCATGAACAAATCGTAGAACGGCCCACACCATTCACGAAGCAGTATAAAAGATAAGCGCGGCGTGAGGTTCCTCTTCCCGCCACAAGGAAATGCCGCCGCGATACTCGTGAACAGAAAGCCACCTGTTAATATTATAGAACACGCTGCATTCGAAGAATTGCGCGTGTGCATAACGGTTCGTGTGCTTCCACGTAATATTAGCTCCTAACAGGAAAGCACACGCCTTCCACATTCTCCTGGAAAACAGGAGAGACAGGCGTGCAGCTGTATGTGAAATGCGAAGAACACACAGCTATGATGAGGCCGCGTTGCTGCGCATTTGAGCAATTACGCCATCATGGAAAATGTATGCGTTACCTAAGCAGATTGTGGAAGCTAGCATACAGTAAATGGAAACGTCAAGGACACAGAACTATGATGTGGCCGCGTTGCGCCGCATTTGAACAATTACGTTATCAGTGCAAGCTAAGCAGAACGAGGAATCTAGCACACTATAAGTGAGCGCACTTGAGGCTACGCCATACCAGTCGCAGCTGCGCGGCGCCTTTCCCACTTCAGTACCTTGGCAACCGGCAGAGAATTCGTAGAACCGGCTGTGTCCCTCTTAAGCCAGGGAGCCAAGGAGGTATGTGTCTATCTCCTTCGATTTTACTAGGCAGCTGAGGTGGCTGTGCTGTTTGCCTGATGGCCAGAAACTTTGATTCCAACGGCGATAAACTTTAAACAGTCCCACGTGTCCAAATTTTTCCGAGACACCCGCTGCGGGGCGAATGCGGTGGAGGTGGGCTGATAATCTTCGTTTTCACATGTCTGTAACTCTTAGAAATATTATTATTATTATTATTATTATTATTATTATTATTATTATTATTATTATTATTATTATTATTATACCTTCCTTCAGAATGTATGTTCTACGAATCACGTAATAAATATTAAAATAATAAAGGTTACGTTGAGAGTTGCAAAGCGCTTTTCGGTGTGGACAGCGGCACTTGTTCGCCTACAAACGGAAACCTACGCGAAATTATTGAGAAGCCAGTACTACGGCAAATCGGCTGTGAGTAGCTCTCCAAAAATCTCTATATATGCAAAGAAAGGGATGCAATGTTCAGACTGAAACCAATTTTTTAAAGATCAGTTCTTATCAAGAACAACGACAAAATTAACACCATCTTCCCAAAGGGAACCCTGATGGGATGCGAAGCAGCAGCGTTGCGCACGGGTGGCGTCACAGGTTGAACGGCGCTAACGCGGGTGCTTCGCATCCCATCAGGGCTCCCTTTGGGAAGATGGTGTTAATTTTGCAGTTGTACGAAAGCGAAAGTTCGTGAACAACTCACATTTCTCTACAGACCCTGCAATGTACCCGCCAGAGCCCTATGCCAACCTGTCACAAACCAAAAGCGTCCAAAAACGTTGGACCTTTGGGAGCGAAACCAAAGGGGATGTCTGGGGATAGTTGTGTGAGTGCACAATGTAGTGCAGCGAAAGGAGTCATTTGTTTGTCTAAGGCCGATTTTGTGTTACTGGAGCAGAGCACGTCGCAAGAAAACTGGATACACAAAGCAAATTTTGTTGATGCCACATGATCGTACTTCGCCCTATCTACGCGCCTGCGGGATGCCACGGAGCCAAGCCGCTTATGTCCGTTGCGATCGACGTGGTGAGACTACCTAAGCTCTAACTTCCAGCGCGCATTAAAGGGTTGCTGAAATTTTTTTGACGTTGTGTCACTCATTAGGCAACGCAGTTCTGAAATCATTCACACCATAAATAAATTGAGCACCTTGTGCTAAGGCTGCTATGGGCTTATTTCTTCCGCCTTCCTGCCACCTTCCTTACCACTGCTGTTCCTCCTCAACTCGACCAGCTGCGGAGTGTGCGCTAGTGATGTCTGCACCTCCCACGTCAGCCACTGTGCCGAGTCGACATAGCACCGCGATATCTTCGCAACGTGCGTCTTTAAAGTCGAGATAGCACCGCGATCTCTCACAATGTGCGTCTTTAAAATTTTGTAGTAAATTACACGCTTAAAGCAGAGTGGTGATATTGGTATGCTGATGATCAGAAGGACCCTGGCTATCGGTGAAACGCATTTGCACAATACCTCCAAGAACGTTTCAGGGTCTCTTTAACAAGACAATGCTACGCTCCATCATTTCTCGATGGCGGCACCTCCGCTGCGAACGAAAAGGGTAGTGGAAGGGAGGCGATTTTAATTTGAGAACAATTTCGCTTGCTAAGCACCCTTGCTTTAAACGTGCATCAGTTAGAACGTAATTGTAAAGTGGTGTAGTGAAGATATAAGGCCCTTCCCTCCCTAATTCCTCCAATGGAAGAAAATTAGCACACACCCGTCTGTAGCACAAAGATGCAATGCTTTCATTTCTGAGAAATCCGTATGGATATCATTGTAGCTTCGTGCTCCGAACGGTGGATGCTAACTTTCTCTTTCATAAACGTTGCTCCGCCTTGCGGGTCTGCGAAGAACTCATTTGTGATATTCATGTCCATTTGCTTCGAGTTGTCAATGAATTTGCCTTCGGGCTGTCAGTCGCTAGCCTCCTGGTTAGCTCAACTGGTAGAGCGAGCGCCGCGGACAGGTGTTCTTCCCGGGATCTAACCCAGGACCTGGACGCCTTTTTTGGCAACTAAGACGCTATCGTTTCTGAGAAATCCGTACGGATTTCCTCGTTGCTTTGTGCTACAAAAGGGCGGATTCTAATTTGCACGTTCATAAACGTTACTCCAGCTAGCGGGTTTCCACAGAAATTATTTGCTGTACCTCCAATATCGGTGGTGTTTTGGTAGAGCTTTCACCTCATATCGTCGCATCCCCGGTGAATGTGGGTTCGAGTGCAAGCAGGTGGTACATCTTCATCCTAAATCTCTTCATTTTTCAGACATCCCCTTCAGTCATGGAAACACGTCAGTGATTCTTTGGTGGACCCCGACATGAGACACTATCGTCTTAAAATATATCACATGCAAATTACTACTGCCTGTAGAGATGTTGGTTTGGCAACACTTACATAGTACTAGGATAGCCACCCGTAGGCAAAAACCACGGTGCTTGACGAGCAGGAATCAAGCAGCGACCATATTGCCCATGGTACGGGAATGCCCAAAGAATTTGTCCGTACCGCAGAGGATGCAACCCAACAGAAAAGAGTGAGGCACAGATGTGGCCAGTCACGCAGACATATATTTTGGGTACCACCATCCTATTTCAATAGTAATGTCAAAGTTTACAGGCGTATAGGCGCAAACATCACAGATTGGACTGGCTAAACTAGAACATTGGCGTTCTTAGTAGGCTTTCCTCTTCGCATTGTTATTAGTAAATTGTAATTGACGTCTTAATTTTAGGGTTTTCCAAAAAAGCGTCACCGAAAGATAGAGGTAGGGCCGTGTTTATCTCATACCCTTTCCGTTACGCTGCAAGCTCTTTTTCTACCCACTGCCATTGCAATTGCGCTTAGAGAACCCATTAACTGCTCTAACCATGTAAAACTTTCCTCTGAGGAATAATGGTCTGCAACTAAAGCGTTAGAACAAATATTGTCACGACTTTTTCTTACTTTTTCAACGCATGGGTTGAAACTCTTAGCCGGGAACAATGTTACTGGTTATTAGGTTATATGGGCAGGCGCGTTCTGTCGCGTTTTCCAACTTCTATAACCAAAAGCCACGCTTGAGTGGGGTCTGAAATTCCTTGCTTCTTCCCGTTTCCCGGCTTGAATGACTTATTCCGTGCTTCGCGTCATAGTTTAGTGGAGTTAACATTCCCTTTTTGACACTACAGTGTATGCGCAGTCAGTGACGCTTCTGTGCATGACGACGCCCTCCACTCATTAATCCTTTCTTGTCTTTTACAGCTGCAGAACTGAGGAGAGAAGATGCAGTTGTCGGGGTTCTTCCTCTTTTTCCTGGTTGCATTGGGTGAGCTTCGATGTAGAATAGCGTTGATCGGCTCTCATCTGGTCTAATGCGGCAGCGTTTTTTTAAATTTCTGGTATCCTAAAGTCTTAAGCCGCCATTACATAAGGACGTAACAGCGCAGTGAATCGACGACAGTACATATTTCATAAGGTGATTCATAAACAGGCAGAACGAGATACATACGAACTTATGAGAACAAACGGTTAAGAACTATGCGGCGTGGCGCCAGTTGAATAACGTCGCATGTAACATGTAATCTCAACATGTAACATGTTGCAACATGTAAGCAAGCAACATGTAATCTCAAAACTTCAAAACACTACAAGTAGAGAAAAAATGTGGCTAATCCCTCCGTCAAAAGAATCGGTATAACACGAAAGTGAAATGCATCTTCCCGTAAGCAGTTGAATGTTTATTGTTACATCGAGGTGAATTTAGCCATTGCTATAGGTATTTCGCTGGTTGGGCACCGTTCGACACGGATGAACCCACTTCCTTTATTGGAACTGAAGCAGTTTACCAAGCAACTGGGCACGGTGTATAGTAAATGACATGCAACAAAGATATCGATCATATTTACTTGCACCACGTTGACCCGTCAACGTCGTTACCGTGCTCTGGTTAACGCAGCAGTTTTCTTGTTCCCATCAGACTCGAAGAACAGTCAGCGTGGAAACGCCACCCACAAAAGGTGACCGGTGCCATACCCCTGCGCTATCAGCGTATGTACGCTCGAGGCTGTACGTACCATAGAGTTTCTTACCATTATTTAGAGGGAAAACTGGTAGTCGAACGCCGTTGTATGCATGGGAATGCTGTGATGTGGATTCGAAATGACATCATCTACTAACGGCTCCGATTCCTCCAAGGCGAGTCCAACGTGGACGCGCTCCGCGTGTCACAATGATTAATTTTGTGCAGAAGTAGCGTGTAATTAGGTATTCCTCTTGAGGCATAACTGAAAAGGAAGTGTTCTTTACATATGAGAACTTATCCCTGCATGCACTGCTTTATGAAAAGTTACAAAGAACGACTGAACGCTAAAGTGGGATGACAGACAACAATGTGAACGCTCACTCCGCGTCGGTTTCTCGTCCGTTTCTTCTTTTTGCCATTTCATTATACCCCGCCGGTTAGTAATATCTTATTGTGAGGTGTAGTATATGTGCATGAGATCTGTTTATGAAGGTTGTGTTTTTTGGGGATGCTATATATTATGGGAGGCGTGTCCACGCATGAGTCAAAGCACCACTCTACGCCAGCCGAGGCATGCCTCGCAGTCACATATGCCATAATTCTCATCGCGGAAAAGTGCCCCTTAAGAAAATTGAAGAGACGGTGACGCCACATTTCCCTCTAGGTAAATGTAAGAAACTTTATGGTATGAACTAGCGCCTCCTAGAAAAGTTTCTTGCCTAGGGAGGCGGTGGTACGAACGCGGCTATGCGCGCTGCCGACGCCTCCAAAACAAGTTCCCGAAACCTTTCTAGGAGCCGTTGGCGCGGCTACGCACACGTTCATCGAGGCTGGCTGTCTAACGCGCCTGTAATGGTGCGCCCATCCCGGAGAGAAGAATAAAGCTGCATGATACAGTTTGCCTCTTTCGTATGGCGACACCATTCCAGGTTATGCGCGTATGGATGCGCGCGTGTTGAGCCCGACCCGACAAGAGGGCGCGTCCGTACAGGACCAAACATGTTCGGTGTCAGCGCAATTGTAGCGCACCGGGAACCTTTCGTCGGGGAGCGGAGGGGGAGGGAGTGCTGTGAGTTCAATTCCGAGCGCATCAACCGAAGTTTTGCTGAGCGCTTTTCTTTTTTGTTCTTGCATGTTTGCCTTGCTGCATCTTATCCGTTAAGGTGGTGCCCTATGGGGTCGTGGTGGACCCCGGCATAAAACACTTTCGTGTTAAAACAGCAAGAAGGAAGGTTCTTTCTAGTATTCATCAAATCTTGCAGTAGAAAAATAAACGGAAATTGAAAGCACAAAAGCGAATCTGGAGAAAGTGAGCAGAAGCTTTCGTATACACGGGAAAGTAGGTCAATTTTAACAGTAAAAGCTTCATGATTTACAGAGTACACGATGCCCTTAAGTGATCTGTCATGCTCCATTTCCGTTCCTTTAAAATAGCACCTTTTGGTCACCTTTTTAGTGCCATACAACTGACGCAGATGTGTCAGTGTATGACGCTGACACATCTGCGTCATATATCTGCTTAACATCTGCACAATATCATGTTGCCTCGTGTGTTCGCTGGTTGCCTTCATGTGGAGCTCCTCTCTTATTTCTACCAAAACAGTAGGCAGGCGTTGTGCACCTATCAGTGGCAGTTATCAGCCTGCTCTCTGTATTTCCTTTATGTCCTTGTGCGTGTATATTTGCATACCAAATAAAAATAATTGTAATAATGTGGTGCCTTTCCCAAGAACCTAAGAAAACGACAGCACTTCAGGAAACAACCGGCGTCTCAGACTTCGCAGCGATGTCCCAACTTAACCATAACGCCATTCTCGACAGCGTTGATCCGCACGACTGTCAGATATCTTCTGGTTGTCATGGGAGTCCAGAAGAGGGACCCTCCTCCTTTTTAATTTTTTTTCAATAATAATGTTTGGTTCATCATCATCAGACATATTCTGAGAGAGTATCATTCGTATGGCGCTTACACCACCCCTATTATTTCTTGCCGCTTTTCGCAGTGATCCTTTCCATCTGCATCTACGAAGCGGAAGCTTCGCTACTAAAGAAGTTCATCTTGCAATACAGCGGGGTCGATACAAGCGGTATCCATGGACCGGAAGATAGAGAAGAAACTAGGATGAATCCATGAGCCCAAGGCCAACGCACCACCGCTTCCGCGAGTAGGGAAGCTGTGTAGATTCATCCTCTTTATACAGCCATTTGTACTCTTCAATTAAAGCCTGTAGCAACGTTAAACGAGCCATGTCCTACACCGAAAGCACGTCACGAGAGCGCACACACTCAAAGCCAATCTGTTAGCACGTAAAACACGAATAAATTGAACTAATGCTGACTAAGTCACCATGTCAATGAAACACAGAAAGAAGTCATCTGCCGTGAAGAAAGCACTCGAATAGTACTGTAGCCGGCTATACCAGCAGTTTTTTATAGGCTTGTGGCTTTCTTAAAAAAATCGTCAGCAAATAAATCCAAGATACATTTATAAGGGAGGAATGGGCTCTTACTTTTCGAACCGCACCCTGGTGTATATATACATCAACAGTCCCTCCAGAAAGTTTCGAGCGGTGGTGGACATATTCAAAAAAGAAGAGAGGGGGGAGGGCGTCAACATCCTGGTAAGTTTAGCTTGCGAATTTCAAGCTTTCTTTAAAAACTACCTTGACGTCTAGACATCTTGCTGGCACGGCCTTCGTCAGTTTCTGACGAAGGCTGTGCCACGGCCGAAACCTTGAACAATAATTGCGCAAGTGCGCAATTCGTTTCTAATCTCTCTTTCTCTCTCTTTCTCTCTCTCTCTCTCTCTCTACATATATATATATAGGACTGTATATGCAAAGATAGCTTGGGTTGCCGCTAGTTTATAAAAGAATTGACGATGCGCCTCTTAGAGAACGACGGTTTATTAAGTCAACGTTTCGGTCGGAGCCCGACCTTTTTCAAGACATGTAAACCACAGGCCAGTATGGCCTTATATACACACATTGCCTTGTAGTAAGGAGAGAAGGACAAGGGTGGGAAAGGAATGAGTGGGTTGAAAATATACGGAAATAATAAAGATAAAAAATAAAAGTAATAATAAAGATTGCTGGCATCTTCACTGCAACAAAAGATGAGCAAGTCACGCAAAGGAAACTCGCACACACACACACACACAACAGAGCGAGAGAGCGAAAGAAAAGAAAAGGAAAGAAGAAAGAGAAAGGGGCGAAAATGGGGGAAACAGCGAGAAGGACGAGTGCCGCCCGCCGCGCCAGTGCTGTCCGAGTCCGTAGACATCTTTAAGAGCAATCCATGAATTAGGTATTGTAAACGGTGGAGCCGGCTTATATCTGGCGAAACTAACGACACTTTCCGTGGCGTACCTTATGCGGTTTGGATGTTGCCTCTGTGGTGCCGCTGCACAGCAACGCGCCCCAGGAGGGAAGAACGGGGGACGTATTCAGGCATGAAAGGCGCAGCGCTCTTGTTCCCGATTGCAACCACATTTGTAATACGCACTCGGCGCCACCGGGTGGCGGGGTAAGGTAGGCAAGGAAGAAGAGAGGGCGGCATGAAGGGAAAGAGCCGCACAGAAAGCCGAGGTTTTGAAGCAGTAAAATTCTGTGTACAACACAATGACGTATTGTCCCCTCTTGTCGTACGATCTCCGGAGCCACTTTGCGTGTGTCGGCTTGCACTGCACGGGTAATGCAAACAGGGCCAGGCCGATAGAATCGGGCGTACACAGCTTTAAAAAAAAGAAAAAGAAACAAAAAGGGGTCGAATGAGGCAATGATAATTGGCGGGAATGGCCGATCTTGTAATTGAGGATACAAAGTTTATCAATTCGACTGTTCACTTCCTAACGATCGTAACACCGAGAGAGCGCCAGGATGTTCATTTATGCCATGCTTAATTGTGCCAAATTTGTAGATAAAGTAAGATTCCCTTTGCTCACGTTCTCTGGTGCTCCGAAAGTTACTTTCCAATAGTGTGACCCTGACATCCTCAAAGCTGTGACCTTTCAAGTTGATGTGTTTAGAGAGCGGAAGGCCAGGTAGTGAGCGCACATGGGACCGATGGTTGTTGAATCTTGAAACTAACCACTGTACCCACTCCTGCTGTGTCTAGTCTTCGAGACAGCAGTATTTATAAATAACTAAATTTATAAGAGCACTATGGCTTATGTGACCATAGATTCAGTTTGCTTTCGACACAATCTATGACCGCGGAAGTGGGTAGGATGACCTTGGTTCATGGTGAGAGGGCATTTTTGCACCATGCCACCCGAGGTTCCGATAGGATTATGTCTCCGAGTGACTCCAGGGTACTTGGCATTGTTTGCATTGCTTGGGTGCGACATTCTTGTCAGGCGTTCAAGAATATCGGTGTTTGCGTGAAACGCGCCTGGGTTCCAGAACTGGGTGAGAGGGCGCTATGCCTGTTTGCAAGGTCATGAAGAGTGATGCAATGGCCGAAGATGGAGTCGAGTGTGTTCCTTCCAACTGTAAAGCATCCTGATATCAATACGAGTTGCTTATACACCTCTTTTGAGCGTAGTAGCCGTAGGTGCGTCAGGATTGGATAAGCAGGAGGGGCAAACTACCTTCTGGAAAAATTGAGGTGCGCTTCTCGCGAACGCTTGCGAGGTAAGGTTCGATCTATATTGCGTTATTCGACAACCATTCGCGCTTCACCTATGCTGGTCACATCTGCATCTTCAACAGATACAGCAAGAAGTCAACAATCGGTGGAGGACAACGGTTTCACCGCACTTGTCGCTTGTTGGAGCTTTGTCCTGCCCCATCGAACTAGAAGGCGCTGTGAGTGTGCCGGAGGGAGAAAATAGAAAAAAGGCGATGTCACGTGATCCTAAGAGCTCAAGCAAGCCTAGCTCCTGTGAAGATGTCCGTTTTACTTATGCCGGCTTTTGAGTCGTACCTTTCTCGTAGGAGTAGGCCCACATGAGTGCCGGACCACTCGAGCTTGGTTGGGACAGGGTTATCGTTGGCGGCTGCAATTCGCAGCTGGGAGCCTGAACTTCTCCTTTCCACTCGCGTGACAGGCACCTATTTATGATGATTTCTCCTCCCATGTTTTGAGACTAGGCTTGAAGACTGTCACGTGGTTCCAACTTTTAGGTCTTTTCTCGCCTTGGTAGTAAATATAGTTTGTTAGCCAATAGGTAAGTGTTTGCTGCCACAGTCGCTCCGGAACGATCTCGCGTTAGTTGCCAGAGGAAAAAAAAAGATTAACGTTGTCTCTGAAGGAAAAATCTCGATGGATGCTAAAGAGACTGACTATTCTGACTGGCGCCATTCTTTAAATTCATGAGCTTTATAACAATAATAATAATAATAATAATAATAATAATATAAGCTCGAATTTCAGAACACGAAACCGCGACGTAATTACAAGGAGTGTCGCTGGAAAAATGCATTTTGGTCGACACCAAAATGCATTGACGTTATTACGAGAAATGTGGCTGTAAAAGATGTATTTTTGTCGACACCAAAATGCATTTTGCACTTCTCTTGATGATCTGTGTATACGTAGTAGTTGGGGCGCATTTATTTGAAAGGTAATGCTGAAGAGAGCAAGGTTTAGGTGCTGGCAAGGTAACGTACGCGGGCGTCTTCATTTCTCCTACAGCGAAGGGTGGCCCATACAGTAGGAATGGAGTCCTGTCTTTCGTGTCATGAGGCAGACACCCTAACTCTTTCACCGCAGCGGCGGTCCCGCGAATCCTGCGAAGACGCACACATACTTATTCCCGCAACCATCCGTTCAAAATGCTATTCGCTTAAATCGGAGGTAAGCTAACCAAGTTTCGAAAATGCGTATTCGGTTAGCTTTCAGGGAAAGTATAGCTAGTTATATCTTGTTTAAATAACATATTAGGCGGATATTGAAACTGATGGGGTGCCTTGAATAAGTCGATAATACTGTTCACAAAGAGGCGCCATGTTCTCACCAGGTGAGCTCCATTTACAGCATAACTGTAACAGTAACAAAATGTGGGGCAATAAAATTAGTCTAATGCAGTCCTACTGCACGTAATTTCGCAGAAACACATATCGATCGCTTCCTTCTTCTCCTGCATCACGTCAGATTGTACCGTAGAGCACAAGTCTGCAACAGCCTTAACATACGGGCAAGATTATGTTATGTGGTGACCATGAGGCAAGTAAATTAGCAACACTGCAGGAGTTAGAGAAGGGTTGTTAGTAACACAAGAATTGTGCTCTCTCAACCAGTTGTAGAATTCGGGATTGGACGAAAGCTTGTAAATATGACTAGCAATATAAATTTCTGAGAGAGAGAGAGAAAGGCACAATGTTTCGAGCTTTGACCGTGATGTCCGCGCTGATGTTACGGGAGCGTACGAAAGGTCACCCGAGCTCAAGGGACGCCGCTAAACGAACAACCAGAAGATGAGCGCCAACTATCAAGTGTCACAGCTCGACACTTGAAGCACGCTAGTTTCCTTCGCTGCTTCGGCCGCCTGTGCAACAGGAGCGATGTTCAAACAGAGTATCCATTGTGACAGCGCTCGTTCGCGCTCGTTCGGTGTATATCTGTGCGTTCGTTTCGTGCTTGCTTCACTTGATAGTTCGCACTCAACTTCTGTTTGTTCATTTAGCGGCCTCCCCTGTCTTCGTATGTGTAGCTTTGTGACACAGGCAGCGTGGGTAGCGCCTCCCGTGGGCAGCAGGCGCTGCCCACAGGAGGCGCTCACTTAGAAAGTGCACGTTTGCTACAATTAATATTGCTCCTGAAGCTGCGAGCCTCACGTCGCATAGCATTGCACTTTCTTGCTATCGCATTCATTGCATCGCCCTTGCGGCGAAACTGTGAGTTTTTGCAGCAGCAAATGAAGACCAAGCATGATACGCGCTCATTAGGATGTCTTCATCGTCGCATCCTACTGCGGTGCAAACACAGCGAAGAAATATACGACAGAGCAAACAAGGTGTGCCGTCAAATACTGTTTCTAGGATCTCATTATAGCCAATTACTGCTGAGAGGTAGGCGTCGAGAAACGTTTCGTATGGAGTATCGGCCCAATTCCCAAAGTAACCATGAAAGGTGTGCGCTGTCCAACAAAGCGGCCAGCGCGCGCCGCCGTAGCCAGCGACGCGGTTCAAGACTACGCTTCTGGAGCGTCCTGCGCACGCGCGAGCTGCTCCCGCCGCGTGATTCCTGCACTGGCGGCATCGCGACGCCACGCGCTCCGAGATTTCCCCTAAATGTGAAACCGACTGTACCTTGATGGCACTCGTTACGTTTGGCCAAATGCCCACCTATTAGTCATCAAGAATTTCCTCCCACATTTAGTGGGAATTGCAGGATTTTTGTTTCTGTGTTTGGAAAGTATGTGTGATGCAATATATTATATTTTGATTATATTCGTCTTATATTCTCATTGGCGTATACCCATTATTTTTGCAATTTAAGGAACCTACATTGGTTAGGCGCTTTTATTTTCCTTGGGCATGTTTACATTTTATTGCCGTTGGCTGCTCCTGCCTAGCAGTGTCCCAGGCTGTGTAAATTTCTTAATTTTTGATGTGTGGTATACTATTCTATATTCTGGCGGTCGATTGGGATCTGTTATTTTCGTTCGTGAACTATATGACAGCACCGGAGAGTCAACAAGCTAATTTCCTCACTAACTCTTATATGCGTGCAAGTGTACTGGCATAATTTATTTTCTGTTGCTGCCAACCGTGCATGAACGTCAGGCGTACTTTGTCAGCTCTCTTATATTCAGTTCCTTTAACGTTCTAGTTTAACGTGGGTAAATGCAATCTTGTTATAGGGACCGTCCGGCGAAATTAATAAGGAAAAGTTCGCAAAATATCGGTCATTACGTTTTTAATTGTTTGCCTCAATAAGCAAAGGAAATTGCAATTTGTTCATAATACCGCCGTCATGCTTATGAGTTGATGATCGGTACTCATTAAATGTTCGGGTTAAAATGGTAATTGATGATGACGATGACGAATTGTAGCGACTTCCCGTTCCCGCAGTGAAAAAGAGTTTCGACACCAGAAGTGTTGCGGGGCGGGCATATGAGATCAAGAAGTCTGCGGGGCTAGAGTGGCCGCAGTTTACACAGGACTTCTGTAACTGGAGATCTATGGCCGATGCCTTTGCCTTTCAGTGGGCGTAAAAAGACTGTAGATGGCGATGATGATAGCAGTTATAGAATGTATTCCGTTATTCTTCGAAATGTGCTTTCTTTTTACTATGTCTTGCTCTTTGGATTTTATGTGAGTTATCCCCATGCACATGGAAAAAGTTAATATCATAGAACTAATGCAATCCTATGCTAATGAAACAGGCCACCTACTTGAACCCAAGAGCATACTGGATCTAATAAAAAAAAAACTACGATATCACAGCACCTACGCTTCACGTTGTGGCCGATGACATTCCATCTTCAATTGCACCGTCAACAAAAGAGAGCCCTTGCTCTTGAGCCCTTTGCTAATTGCACACATTAAAGGCTGGCCATCTGCCTGCCTGAGCCGATTTCATTGTCTACCCTCCGCAACGTTGACAAGGGGATTCTGTGCGGGAATCCACGCCGCGATCCAC
>JABSTT010006214.1:0-12091 GCA_013339685.2 Hyalomma asiaticum | reverse complement strand
GCGTCGTCGCTTCAATGGTGTATGAGCCCAAATAAGGTGATAGGGGGCCAGTCTTATCCGAGGAGGGATCAAAAGGACGTGATATCGTTACCATAATGCGATCCCTCGTTAACTCGCTAGAGGAAAGACATGCACTACAGTCCTCCAGTCTTGAGTCTGAGAAGTCAAGATATTCAAAAGGGTGTGGGACAGTTGCTCCTACAAGAGGTCGACCCCATGATAAAGTCCTCAGAAAATCTGCGTGTTGAGAGGAACATTTCCAAATTTTCCCAGGTTTTAACAGTCGATGGAGTGACAACACAGCAAAGTGTTCACTTTCCCTCAACAATTTGTCGACTTTATTTGAGAATTTTCGGGAGAACTGTCGGCGTATCGTGCGGGAGTTCTCAAACAATGAGATAAGAGAATCAACAATTCCAAAATATGAGGCACTTTTAAACTCTGACAAAAATCTAGGAAAACACGGTTTCACACTTTCCAGAAAGGTGACCAGTTGGGTTTCCTCTGTCTTTATGTGGGATGCAGCCTCTCTAAAAAGAGAGTTTTCTATCTTGGGATGGTTGATATAGAGGTTGTTTCTAACCTGTTCTTGAATGAGGCTTAACGCACTGGTTCCCCTAGGCAGGTTCAATGATGTAGGTCTTTCAATTAGTTTGGCAAAATCCTTAGATCGAAACCGTCTCAAAGCCGGATTGCCAGCCTCCTGACGATCCTATTAGATGTACCACTGGCTACGGCCTTCCAAAAGACCAGGGATTCTGTGACTGGATCTGGAAATTGCCTAATCATGAAACGGGTTAGACTGGTTCCAGAAATTCCACCTAAGGAGGGATCTACAAAAAGGGCTCGTACGAAGAAGATGTCTAGTCCAGGAACTGATTCAAGAGCTCTTTTGGGCCACGGACTCCCCTGAAGCAGAGGGTTGTGTATGCATAACAGACAACTGGAAAACAGACCAAAGAAGACATAATTAATCAGGGAGGGAAGAACTGAAGAACTAGCTTGGCAGACGGTCAATGCATTGGTCGAAACAGAACTAAGGATGTTGCCAAAGCTGGGAAGTTGATCGTTTGTCAAAGAGGTTGTCCTGGACCATCTCTTTGTTTCCAATGGAAACATTTGTCCCCGAATCAGTGGAACCTTGCCGTAATTTAAATATTCTGAACTGACCATAGTTTCCTCTCGGTTGAGAGTCAATCCCAGCTTAGTCGTCCCGTCCAGGATCGCGTTCATAATTGCCGTGTTGTTCTTCTGGATCTGAATCATGAACTTCTTCAAGGCATCTTTTGTGGGCCTTCCTGGAATCGGATAACTAGTATTGACGACTTGGTTGTCCCCCTGAGCCAAGACTGTCACCCGGGTATTCCTGATCTTCGACTCCCTGAGAATCATGAGCAAGTTCAAAAGGGTCCATCCTTTTTGTCGCAGTCCTTCCAGCCCCCCTGCCTGTCCCTCCCAAAAATATTGATGGTTAGGAGAGTAAGGGACCCCCTGTGCGTTGAGAAAGATCTGATCAGCCCTATCAGGAAAATATATCCAAGATTTCTGAAAAAACTCATGTGTCCGAGTAAAAAGGTTCGGCAGACCAAAAAACTCTCCCATGACTCTAAAGACTGGATCTGTGGCCTCCTTTCGTTGATGGTTATTCCAAGCAGAATAATCCAGATGATTGGAGTAATTAACTTGGGAGTAGTCTGACAGCCCTTGTCCCGAAGAAGACGACAACAACTTCTTTACAACAGTAACATAGTCATCCGCCATGGTCAGAGCTCCGAAGAGCGGCAGATAGAACTTCTTGATAAGATATTCAGTTATAACAAAATATTCCCTTAATTTCCAGGACATTAGGGCAAAGAATCTGCCTTCACTTTTGACTTCCCTCTCCTTTGGCTTCAACCCTATGATTAGATCGTTTTCCTCCAGGCCAAAATCGTTGATCTGTTTAAGAAAATGACCTACATGAGTGGGTGGAGTGTGTAGTGCTGTATTAAGAACTCTTTTAGACGGGACTGGACACCCGGGAAACTGTCGTAGATGTCGGATGAATTCATCTCTGTTGAGGGAGTGACTCTTGTCCGAAAACATAATACTTGGATCCAGAAAATCGGGTAATTTGTAACAAGCTGTAAGGGGCAGCTCATGCCAATGGTCTCCAAAGTCCTCTATTTCGGGAAGGGTTGGCCAAGCCTTATTCTGGCAGGCTTTTCTGAAACAGGAAATTAAAGGTCATTATTTACAGCATACAATGATTCATGATATTCTACTTGATCAAAGGCGTTCTGAGCCTTAAAAGAGGCTTCAACATGCTTATCCAAGCATGGCTGACATGTTCTAGCTGCAACACAACAGAATGTAGCGGCAGCGATCTCTCAACCATGAAGTGCTCCATTTTGCTGAGCATTGATCCATTAACCCTACGTTTTGCCGGCTGATTATTTACTGTGCAAGCTGATATGGGCACGTTACAACAGGCACATAACAACAATGTCCCCTGCCTTTGTCATTAACAGCCATTGCTTACAATGATAAACTCCATGCCTGTGCAGATTTGAACCCAGCCGAATAGGAGCAGTCGAATCCACACATGGGACAACTTAGGACAACTTGATTTGTGCCCTTTTGAAAAATTTAGCACTGTAAACATGAGACAACTAGCCCAAGCCTCGGCCCTAGCAACTTCCAAGGAAATTCAAGATGGCTGCACAATTTTTTAAAAACATTTTCCAATGAGGGGCAGTTACATGTGTGCAGTTTCACCACGTTCCTCGCAGCCTGCTCTGAGCAAAGTGCCAGTAACACCACCTCTAGGCATGCATCTTTGAACAACTATCGGCAAGGCACTGCATGGTAACCGTGCTGTGTCAAAAGTGGCCGTCCTATATTTGCATGTTGTAATCCTGTTTTCAGGTGACACAAAGAACGTTTGCTCACAAAAAGCAAGCAGTTTGTCGTGTTGTTGTAGATAGTAAACCCAGGAGCGCTGTATGGCCAACTAAATGTTCGTTATATGAGCAGCTTTGAGTGAGTCAATAGGAGTGCGATGCCAGGCATGCTCAGGAAACCACGGGCCTCCGGACTGCGGGCTCACTGGTCATTGAGCTAACCTTCGCTCATTCCTGCCGGTAATGTCATTCATGACCACGTCATTATCCTGCTCCAGAACGACTCGCGGTGTTTTTGCTCGAGCCCAATTTGCACGAAAAGAAATTATTCCCTCTGGTTGATCAGCCATCACCAGTGGGAAGTCTCGCTCAGACAGAACCGAATGTTGAATCAGCAGCTATAGATATACACGCTAACCATGTCGACCGGTCACGCTTAAACACCTAGCACAACAGAACGAGAAGCACACACACGATCGCTACACTCGCAGCTATTTTCTCCCCAGCTATCGTCAGTGTGCCTCAACGCCAGGCTCCGCAGTCGCAATAGAATGATAGCTTGGCTGTTGTCAAGTGCTCTCGCTCGTACAAGGCAAAGCTCCAAATAAAGAGTGAACATTACTTACGCGTTGTGGCAAGGTGGCACATCGCGGCGTACATACGTCTGCAAAAGGCGGACATAGCGAAGTCGCTACGGGAAGCACTTAGCATACTACGTGGCTAAATGCCGATAAAGCTGAACGACGCCCGATCGGCATCGGTCGCCGTACAAAGAGCGAGCCGTCGTCAGCGACTCACGGCGAGTTTACAGCAGAAGCGGCCAACACCGACCAAAATTGTCCAGAGCGCGAAATGCGCACATGGACGAGTTGACATGCGCGCGCGAGAGAGAAATTCTAGTACGCTAAAGCGCCGCCAACAAGTGACAGCGCCACTGTCGAAAATCCCTAGGCATTCTCTCCCTAGGTACCTAGAAGCTGATAACAAAAGGTGGGATGTACGACAAATAGATGCTTGCCAGCCGCCGCTCAGCGTTTGAGGCGCGGCGCACGGACAGCATAGAGGGGGGCGCTGTGAGCGAAGTGGTCTAACCAAGGCACGTTGCGGCTAGCCGTGCCGGCCGCGTTCGTAAGCTGCTTTTCTGCAGCGATTGGTGCTGTTCACTGGCAACGTAGATAAAGCCGTCATGCTTTAGCACACATAAAGTGCCCGCGCACAGCAATATAAGCTGTGTGTTTGGTTGAAGCGTCTGCTACGGCACTGTAGGGTGCAAGCTGAATAGGATGTTGCATTTGGTTCTGCCTCAATAGCCACCTGCACAAGCTTGGACCGACAGCGTCGCTGAAGAGAGACAGTTTTCGCTTGAATTTAACACCTGAATAGCCGGTGCGACAGCCTGGTGCATAGCAGTACCGATGGCGGTACTTCGGCATATTATACTGAGAGGGCCAGGGGCGATCGTGGACAGGGCACAGTGAGCATAAAAAAGAAGCCAAAACCAACGAGCGGCGAGGCGTTCCACGCAGTCGTTACCACTTCTGACAGCGCACGACTCGGCGCGTCCCAAATGGATGGATGGATATGCTATATGAGCGTCCCCTTTGTAGCGGGGCGGTGACATGTGCGCCACCAGGCTCGTAAGAAGATTTAAGCACTTTTTTTTCTCTCTCTCTTTAAATTTTCCTCATGCCTTTTAAATTTACTTCAATCAAATCGATCATACTATAGAAAAAATGGAAATTCATAGCCCAGTTCCCTGCCCCTTATGGCAGAAGGTCCTTATTTTTCTCTATAATTATTTTTGTCCGTTCTCTCTAGTTTTCTGCCACCAGTATTCTAACCGTCTCTTACTTATTTCAGTCGCGGCCACGGTGTAGGAAAGACGATTGAGACACGGAGTGCCAGCAGTTGTCATAACTGACCGGTGAACCTCATTCACAGAAGCTCTTTTGCATCACATCTTGACTATTCTACTTGACGCTCAGCGGACCTGACATTCGCCCGCGCTCTGATCCCTGCTCTGCGCATGCGCGAAAAATAATGAAAAGAGCAAAATTGACTCCTTAGGGATGTTTTCTCCTCAGAAATTTGCTGTCACCTAGGTACTGACAAGGAGGACGTTTCTAGGTGTGTTGTCCCTAGGTTAATGGCACGGCTCGTCGGGGCTCGCAAACACAGGTGAACACGCTCGCACGCTCGCTTTTAAGTGCGAATGCACTTTATAAGCGACCCTGAATCCGCCGTCCCATAGCAACGGCGCGAGGAGCGGAGAGGAGCGTCTGTAGCAACGGCGCAGCGACGTCACACCCCACGTGACTGCGCGCGCACCGCCTCCTCACCGCGGTTTGCGCGGGCGCACCGCTCTCCGCGGCGTGACGTGTCCGCCGCGGTGGTGTAGTGGTTACGGTACTCGGCTGCCACCCAAAATACGCGGGTTCGATCCCGGCCGCGGCGGTCGCATTTTCGATGGAGGCGAAAATGCCAGAGGCCCGTGTACTGCGCGATGTCAGTGCACGTTAAAGAACCCCAGGTGGTCTAAATTTCCGGAGCCCTCCACTACGGCCTTTCCTCTCTATCTCTTTCACTCCCCTTCCCCACGGACGCTTAGCCGTGCTCCCTACATGGGCTGCAGAAATTAGCGTCCTTTCTTAACCGAACCACAATCATCATCGGCGTGACGTCACGGCGCGCTGTGCAGCTGGCGTCGCTGTGCAGCTGTGTGTGTGGCGCCGGCGCGTCAGTCCGTATATAAACGTCCGCCGGCTGCCGCTCGCTCTCTTCTCGCTCGGCTCCGCGGTCGGTGAAGTCTTTCGCAGTATGGATCCATCGCAGGTTGGATCCATCGCGGTAGGAGTTTCCGACCACGATCAACGGTGGCTTCATAGACTTGGCGTTCAGTAGTGTGATGATTGTTTTATGCAGGTTCTTTTATAGATTCGTTTTCGGACGACTCTCCCAGGCGAAGCCTCCGAGAGTCTAATCAGGACAAAGCCGTTCTTCACACAACACAACAACACACAAGGCTTTTAATTTAAACTATAGCAAAGAAAGGAAAGCTAAACGACAAGCACTTGATGGACAAAAGAAGACACCACACAATTAAGAAAGTAGCGCGCTCTAATAGCGTCTCTATGAGCTACGCGAGCCCTGGAAGTTTCTATTCTGTAAGGGTCCGGCAGTGATGGGCAGTGGCGAAGTGGCGAAAGAAGTTGATGGCTCACCAAATCGTCGATGAGGTTGACTGAAGACAAATGAGCGAAGTGCACACGGCTCGGAAAGATGACGACGGATGTTTGGTGGCGACGGAGGACGTGGGCGGCTAGGCGGCTCGATGAGATGGTAGCAGCATCCCGGCCAGGCGTCTCGGCGTGGAACTCGGACCCGTAGCCCGACTGTTCCAGCTATGCCTACGGGCACAGGATTCAGCAAGTCCTTGCCTGGAGCTTGCTAGCCGCTGGGGTTCAGTTGGCTGGAGTCAGGTCAGCAGGAGGTCCCGGTCGGGTGAAGCCCTTGTGGCTCGGGTCCGGAACCCGACTGCCGTCTACAACGCCCGGCCCGGTGGACGATCCGCTGCCCTCCGCTGCCTTTCTCGAACTCTTTCGTGGAACCCCCTTCCGTGGAACTGTCTTTCGTGGAACCCCCTGAGGATCCGATGCCGCACGCTTTTCTTTCGCTTCTGCTTATTTGTTATCTTTTGATTGGCCACCGCTGCGTACCCGTGTTCACCAGCTATTGGCCATTGGGAACGCCAACGTCGTGGGTGTTGCTGATTGGTTGCTTCATTTTATTTTATTTTTCTAGCGCCACGCCTTTTCATTGTTCTTCGTCTTTGTCGTGCTTCATTCATGGTTGTTTTCTGGTCCGCTATCGTCTTAGGTCGTTTTCGTTCTTTTTGCCCTTCATTCACATTTTTCACGCGCACTTTTTTACACCGCGCACATCACACATCACAAGTAGGAACTGTACGGTCCGCGCCGTCTTGCCGGATCCGCTCACCGTACATTTCTCGGATCACAAAGCGCTGGTACTAACCGTGAGCTACAACGATAACACCAATAGGTGCTGATCTGTAGTGACGTGTGTAGAGTGTGTGTGTGTGTGACGTGCTCGGCGATGTGTGCATTTATGCATCTACGAAATTGCGAGGTGTAAATAAATAATACTTCGTGTATAAATGTGTGTGTGTGTACAATGCATCATGACAACACTTTAAATTCATTAATTACACTTTAATCATAACTTTACTCCCCCTCATAGCATCACCCCGTGCATTCGCACTTAACCATGTTCACCCTCGGGGAAATGCTTTCTTTTTTGTCGTGCTCTGCGCTGTCGTACCGGCGTGCGTCCCTTGGTTCGGCCGCCGCTCGGGGGTGATCGCTGGACATCGGCAGGGTGAGTAAACTTTTCGAAATATTATGACTCCGCGTCGTCTGACATGGACGGCGTTGTGCTACAGCTATGGCAACGTGATTCTTATTTCTCTTTAATCGCGCAGGTTTCAATGCAGTTATGTATGTGGTGGGCCTGTCGAGTCGATCACTGGCTCCAGGGAGAAATACCCTGCTCATCGACCACTAATTAGGAGTTCAAAAAGAACGCTGTAGTAGCACTGAAGGCGAGCAGGAAGTCTTGAGGTGAGGCAAGACTGCGTAGAAGTCGTATATTTGGTGCTACGCATGATGCATTCACTCTGTTTATTGCATAACAACCGTACATGACATAGATTCTTGGTAGAAAATGCTTGTTCTGTGGCGTGGCGTCCAATGCCTTAACGCCAGCCTGAGTCGACAAGTGTGCAACACTTACGTGCGTAATTTTTCCTGTTGTTTAAATGATCTCCTTTGTATGTTCCCCTGCATTATATTTTGATGGCAACTTCAGTCATGCTTACTTGACAGAATTTGACCTCTTGTGTTTCTCCGTGGGGACTTTATCTGTTTACCTATTTTGTCATCGCATGGCTTGGCATTTTCTTGGTATACTTGTGTTTGACAGGCAGCTGTCTAGAGTTACGAACAGACGTATTGCAGCCTCCGCATTATGTCCTGGCGTAATAGCAACCGTCAATATCTTAGGTTGCAGTATTTTGTTGTGCGCAAAGATAAAAAAGGATTAGTTTTTTGTTATTGGTGTTTTTACGTACACGCCTTTGCCAGTAAACAACTGTTTAAGCTACATGCGTAACTCTACAGTGACAACCTCCTGCATGCAGTCGCAGGAGACAAAAGAGTGCATTATGCACAAGGCTTTCCGAATGGCATTTAAATGATCCTGTCAACTTTTGGAACTCCTTGTGTATCATAAAGGGAGCATGGCAAGAAAGTGCCATGGTTGGGGAAACAAACAACAGCCATCGTCGAATTAGCCAGGCTTGTACTTGTTCCTATTTATGTGAAAAAGAACAAGCCTGCCATCTGCTGCAGGTTAAAATTGGAACCAGTGTACTAACCCGTGTATCAACAGCGTACACCTCTATAGATGGCTGTAGTTACGGGCCATCTGCTGCTCTGCAGTGCGCTTTGGCCTCTATTTTGGCGGTGACACAGGCTGTATCACTTACCAACCTTGGCACCTTCGTGGCATCACGTACCGGCAGTGAGAGTATAGGTGGTCTACGCACCCTGTGGTATACAAGTTCACTGGCATGATGTCATTAATATTATGATTGCTGGGCGTTCACTTGCCAGAAGCACAATGTGATTATGGGGCATGCCTTCTGGAGGGTCAAATATCGACTACCTGGAGTGCTGTGATATCGCATGATGTTCAGCATTTGGCATTTTGCCTCCATTGAATTTGTGTATTTTGGGTCAGCGACCAGGCACAGTACTAGAGTGATGGCATGCGATGACATGATGTTATTAAAAACTCATTACAGTTGGATGTAACTCCAAGGATGGTTGTAGTTACATCACGGATGTAAATATGCTGGTTATGATGGCTGTTACGTCTGGATGTAAACGCTAGCAACGGCTGCTGTTATATCTGTACGGTGTGATTTCGGCAGACATAACCCTCATGGTGGCTATAGTTACATATCCATGCAACTTTTACGCAGGTTGCAGTTACATCTCTACCACGTAATTTGGATGTAACAATAGTGGTTCCTATAGTTACATCTGGATGTAACGCTACACGCTGCCTGTTTGGCATGTCACATTGTCTGTTGCTGATACTACTTGTTTTAATTTACTTTTTTTGACTCGGTGTTAGGGCTGTGTTGTCATTCTATCTTTATGCTGAAGAGAAATAAGTTGTTTCTTGTTGGGCTAGTTCATAAAACCCACCTTAGTGGGTTTCATGAAGACAACTCTTTACCTCCAGCTTCTTCTTGGAATTGAAACAGAACCAGAACTGCTTTATTATTGACCACAGATTAGGAGCCTTACACGAAGGTTTTATATTATTAAAGCATCCACTGTTGCTGCTACTTTCCTCCATATTGTACAGTAAATAAGCCGCTGTATTAACGTCACCCCATATTTTTTGTGTTGTACATTGCTGAAACCTGTGCCAACAGTTTCAGAAACACCTCCGCTCTTGCTGCTTTCTCTTTTTATGCGTAGCTGCTTGTGATAACTTTCGTTCTTTGTTTTTCTTTATTGTTTTCTTGCAATGGTGCATCCACTGAACAATGGTCATTGCAACCCAGAATATGATTGGAAAAGCAGATGATGGTGCAAGTTAAGCAACTTTAGCACATAACACCACAAAGTTATAAAGAAAATTTGGGGCATTTTCTCTGTTATCCTTGGTATGCGAGGTATGCATTGACGTCACTGAGGCTGCCATTTTGTTGTACAGCCATCACAGTGAAAGGCTGCGCTTTTTCTCAAGTCAGTAATCTCCATAAGCACAGTGGAAGCTGCGAGGCATAGTACAAAATGGTGCACGCTGACATCATGTGGGTACTCCCTAGATTTCAGCAGGTCCAACATGTTTTAGAGTGGTATATTTTTGATGTACTATAGTTCCACAATCATTTTGGTTCTTGCTCATATGAAGCATGCCTAACACAAGTGCCTCTCTGAAATTTACTTTCCCGAAGCGTCCTTATTGGTGCAGTTGGTTCACAGAGAAAGACTTTCTCTTCAGAAATAGGTCATACGATCGTTTGGTAATTTTTACCAAGTGCCTTACTGATTCATATGAATTTGGTACTGCCATATTTATCGATGTTTTGATTTGCATTTAAAACTGTATGTGGCAGATAGATACATGTCAGACTGTGACTAAGGTGTGTGCTGTTTTTGTGAGCCAATTTTTGTGCACCAAGCGGTCAAAAGCTGTTTTGCCACTGACAGTGTCCATTGCTGATAGAAACTTCTGTCAAAAAAATTTTAGCACATTATGGTGCATCTGAGTAACCATTATTTGTTTAAATTCTAGTTTATATTCAAGCCATGCCCTGCAACGGTGGTCTAGTGGCTGTGGTACTCGGCTGCTGATCCGAGCATCATGGGATCGAATCCCAGCCACGGCGGCTGCATTTCGATGGACGTGAAATGTTGAGGCCCATGTGCTGTGCGATGTCAGTGCACGTTAAAGGGATACTGAACAAAAATTGGGAAAACTAGCGAAAACACTGAAAACCCACTCGGAAGACGCCAATATTCTTATTAAGAGAGTTCATTTTACATATTTTCGAACAGTTGGCCGTATTTTTAGTGGATTGTGAGGCGCGGCGGCTGCACGCCAGTGCGCTTGTTGACGGCCGTGACGTCACATGCAACCGGCGCCCTCTCTCCTCCAGACAATTCCCTCTCCACCTCTCCTCCCGAGAACCACTTGTGTCGCGGGCGGTCGCGAGTTGCTCGTCGCGAATTGGTCGGTGCGTCAGTATCCGGTGGGTGTCGCGCAACTTCCTCTAGTTCACCGCGCGGCCGCTAGACGCGCGAATTTGCAAAAAATGCATTAAATTCAATATTTTCCACTAGTGTCTCCCTTAAATGAAGGTTGTGGAAACAAATTTCAGTACCCAATCTTTCAATTGGATCATTTATCTCGACGGCGAAAGTTCTGTTCAGTATCCCTTTAAAGAACCCCAGGTGGTCGAAATTTCTGGAGCCCTCCACTACGGTGTCTATCATAATCAAATCGTTGTTTTGGGATGTAAAACCCCACAAATCAATCAATATTCAAGCCATAGGCTTCAGATTCATCTCATATTCATTGTGATTCTCTGCCTACAAGGCACTCCTATGGTGCCTTCCTTATGGTGCCTACCGAACTATCAATTAAATTGACTGATATATGACACACTGTTACAAACTTAGTTGTCATAGTAGTATTTCATGAGCAGCATGATTCACAATAAAAGAAAATTAAGGAGCCCTTCTGCTACAACATAAATGGGAGCAAGTGAAGCTTGGCTTGCGCGCACCATCTTTATTGCATTCTTCCCTTTTCCTCCTTCCTTTCTGTCTCTCCTGCCTTCTTTCTTTGTTTCCTACTTTTGTTTTTTTTTCATTTGTTGTTACCATCTTTCTTTTCTTTCTTGCTTGCTGCCTTTTTTCCCTTATTTCTTTTGTTGCTTTCTTTTCTTTCTTTCACTTGCTTTCCTCTCCCTGTTTCTTTTGTTTCTTTATCTGCCTGTCATGCCTTCTTTCTCCATTTCCTATTTTCATTTCTTTCCTTCTGCCTTTGGTAGAAAATCCAAGGGATTCATATGGCTCACATATGTTTGCATCTTCTTCTTCTTTTTTTTTTTCTGAGCATGCACTGAAGAGTTTGCACGTGTCACAGGCACATGCCTTAAACTGTGTCTACTTCCTCATGTGTATGTAAAACGTCGCTTTAAAGTGCACATATGATGAACCAACAGTGACTGAATTAGTGTGCTGGTCTCGCAAACCGGTGGTTGCAAATCCACTCCTCAGTGCCCAGTTTCTTTTTCATGCTTCTTGAGTTTTTTGTGTCGATCATGACAAAGCAGGCTAGCCTAAGGAAACTTCGGTTTAAAAAAGTTAGTGAAGTTTACTATGGAGCAGTATTCGAGAATTTTTGGGAACTCTTTGGGAATTTATTTATTTGTTTGTTTGGTTTTTTTTTTATAATACCCTCAGGGGCCACAAAGTATAAAGAGGGGAGTGGTTGAAATGCAGAAACAAAAAGTGCAGTGAATTCAAATAATACAATGCTTCTCCATATTATACAAATAGGTTAGTTCAAAAGTAAGCAGACAAGTGCAGTCAGCGCTAATAGCA
>JABSTT010006213.1:0-13966 GCA_013339685.2 Hyalomma asiaticum | reverse complement strand
GAAAAATGCCAAAATATGACCTAGGTAGGAGCGACAAATCTAAACTACTTACTGCACGACGACGACATTACTTTTTGAATGAAATGTCTTGCTGGTTAAACAGACGCCATGGCCTATCGCAGACGCTGCTCGCCCTTGCAAACCGCCCCTCAAAAAGTACTTGCAAGATATCTGTAAGCGCCGAAAAACAGAACACTGATTCCGCAGGGCGGTTATTGTTTTCGTTTCTCTGGCCTCTTTCGGTTGTCATATCCGTCACAGTGTGTTATGAAGCTCACGACCATAGTTGCGTTTCATGACGGTGACAGGTTATTGCCTTGTTTTAAGGCGCTTGCATTGAAGGACAGCTTCAAGATCAATATATCTGAAAAAATTCGCTATGTGCGTACCTTGGCAGGGTTTTGTCATATGTGCAAGATTACGGGGTCGAGAGACGCGCAGATCGCTTGCCGTTCAATTGTACTGGTTACCTCAAACCGCCCACCTGCCTTCCTGCAGTGATTCGTCATAGTGTTTCTCGACGTCATTTTAGGCAAAGCGGCAGAATCCCGCCGGTACCCCAACAAAGCCTTCGAGATCTGCGCTCACCACCAGCCTTCACGACATTACCGCCAGGGGAAGGGCGCATGCATAGTTTCATACTTGCCATAATTCCTTTGGGCCTGTAGGGTACACCTCAATAAATAAATAAATAAATAATAGTAAGAAACTCTATGGGCGCATGTACTGTCGCACCGTGCAAAAGGCGGGTTGACTGACTTGAAGTCACTGCTGGGTTAGATTTCGGTTTCCAATTTGTGCTTTTCACGCCTAGTGATATGGAATCTCTATTGCCTTGACATGCTAAAAAATACGCCGGAGTTGGCCTTGAAAAGGGCCCATGTCGCACAAAATTCGATGCGTGACGTAGGTGGCGGTGTCGGTTCCGAAAAAAAAAAAAGACGGAAGCCACCCGAGCCCAAGTGGTCACGGCCGATGCCTAAGACGGGGTTCAAGCCCACCGCGGTTTTTAATCTGCGGACTTTTATATAAAGTTGTCTGCTGCCTGTCTGTCTGTCTCTCCTGCAGAATGCCCGCATCGCGGGAGTAGTGTCAAGCGAAGCACTTACCGAAGAAATAGCCTATGGCAATAATTCGGCATTCAGCCAACTGTTACAGGTTGGATCAAGGCCATTGTGCAAAGCGCCTGACATCCCACTCATGGGTATCTGTCGGCCAACCAGGAACATTGGGAGCATCGTGGCGGCTCAGTGGTAGCACACGGTACGCCGTAGCGTTGGCACTCACGTTAGCCGAAAACACACGTCTACTATGTGAATTAAAAAAGCACCATACTGTGATTCGATATGCTATCATAACCGTCGTATATGCGACGGTTATCGTAGCCTATCAAAGAACGGGTATATACGTGTAGGTTGATGCAAGTACTGATACACAGCATTGCCCCGTCTTAGAGCATTACGCCCGTGAAGGGAAGGGCGGTATGCGTTCGCTTTGAAACGTCAGTTCTTTACTTGAGGTGTAGCAGCGTAATTTTACAAAGAAGTCGTCGTGAGCACATAGTGTACGCCTGGCGTTTGTCAGCTCATAATGGTCAAATCTGGTGCGGGCTCTTTTAGCAACTTGTCTTATAGCATTTAACCAAGAAAGTATTTTTGCAGGTGAAGCTAGTTGGCCTAGCCTGTGTTGTACTGATGCTAAAATCAGCTCTTCCCATAAAAGTTGAACCCCTGGCACCCTCCAGGAGGTGGCGTAAAACCAAATGCATTGGATTGCGAGAAAATTCTTTATTTTGGTGGGTTGGAACTTTAATGCATGTGAAATTCTCCTTTGGTTCGGTCGTCTATCAAACACAAGGTACAAAAAATTTGAGCATCTGTTTATTCCGCAGTCATTTTTTGTTCAATTTATCTGTCGTGTTTTGTAAAACATAAGGTCAAAAACTAAGTCCAATGAACGAGTGCTTCATTATGCCCATCGACTTATAGAACGCTGCTTCCATGTGCCCCCTCCTAAGCTAAGCTCCGCCTTACGTCCCCAGCCGTAACCGACCCAAACAGTGCAGCCAAAGGTGACTCCGCTCGTGCGCTTCCAGCAACGTAGCGCTGCTTTACTGAGAGCATCTGACCCACTCAGGAGGTACTGGCCAGTTTGCTTAGAATAACCTTCCACGAGCCAGGACAACCAAGCAGGTGGCACTGCCGAAACAGAAGCTTGTTGGTCTTTTCTCTATAATGAGCAAGACATCCAGTAAAATGACTTCGTCGGCGCTGCCCACCAAATGAAATATGCTAGAACGACAACATTCATATGTACCTGAAATGTTTTCGCTAGATGTGAATATCGCCCACATAAACACACGTGTATAGCGACCCTCATATTTCGCATTACGAAGTGCCACATTATTCGTAGATTTGTTTTTATTTCTTCCTTAAAGTATTTTTCTACATATACTGAGTGACAGCAGGAGTTTTCAGCACGACCTTCATCAAGGTCGGTGTCCCTCAGAGTTTCGTTTCTTTGTAATGACAGTCTCTTTGAAGCGAACGGCGTCAAATGAACGAGCGAGCACACTCGGCAACAGAGACGCGCCGCCACCTTAGCGTGGATGTGGTGAGGAGCGAAATGGCCGAGTTATAAATAACACTGTCCTGTTTGGAAAAATGCCCATCAACTCTTCCTCCACTTTATGTTAAGATATTCTGCTGGCTCTACACTCTCGCTCAGGCATGAGCGATGGCCTTTCGAACGAGGCTGAGTACTCTAACAGCGGTCATCATCTTTATCAGCCTGTCTATGTCCACTGCAAGAAAAAGGCACCTCTCTGATTTGCAATAGAAAGTACCTGCATTACTGATGGGCTAACAGTATTCATGTTATCCCGGTAAATCTCTTGATACCACCTGCCCATCTAGCTTTCTGACCCCCCCCCCCCCCCCCGACAGTCTTGCTTTCCTATGGAGTCCACTTCGTTACCCTTAGCTACAATCGTTTGTCTTGCTTTCTCACTACATGCCCTGGTCATTTAGTTTTATCGATTTTCTACAAACATGCCTACTCACGCGCGATTCTCTCCGGGTCCACTGCGTTCTCTCCTCCTACCTTAATGTTATACCGATCATTTAAATTTCCTCTGCCCATTGGATCATCATTATTTTGAACTAAACTCGTTCGTAAGTCTCAAGTTTCTGGGACATACACAGTTCCGTCAGGGCGGCAACCCTGTTGCCGCCCTGACGAAGCCATCTTCCCCTGAGCTTCTCTTCTAGTTTGGTTACTGAGGTATGTTTCATTACCTATACGTTCTCTGTTCTCAGTCCAGAGCTTCGAACACTTCTTTGAGACATGCGTTGAATACCATTGGGGAGGGTGAGTCCCATTCAGTCAAACCTTTTATCGAAAATCTGTTTATTTAATCAAGGACCTAATTGAATGTGGTACCATGGCAGGGATCTATTGTTCTCTTCAAGGAGTGTTGAATACTACTTGAGTTCTGAGCACATTACTACCCAGCTCTTCAGTGATCAGACTAACGTCCGCAATGGTCACTAAAGTCTCGTCTGGTTCTTTTTCTTTTTGTTGGTATGTTTCCTCCAGGAAATTGCCCAAAATAGGAAATGCACAGTTGCTAATAATTGCGGTGCAAGCGAGCGAGGCTCTAGCATTGTCAGGTGTGGTAGGAGGACGACGGTACGTAGGCGCTGACGTGTTGTGTTCGGTGTGCGGGGCCGAAATTTGAAGTGCGCGGGTTTTCAGTAATGATGATGATCGGTGTGCGGTGCCGACGAAGTGCGGCCGCGCACGTGGTTCGTGCGCGAGCACGAGAATCAGCTCGAGCGACGGGGCCACCTGAGCGAACACAGGACGACTGGGACTCAACGGGAGCAGATCGAGCGCCGGGCCTCGTCCCGGTGTCCTACAGCGACGCTGTTCCTGCTCGGCTGGGCCTCGCCCCGGCTTTGGTGTCCGCCGACCTGTACGCTCCTGTGCTTGGGCTCCGCTCCGAGCAGACGTTCCTGGGCTTGGGCCACGCCTCGAGCTGACGTCCCTGTGCTTGGGCTCCGCCCCGAGCAGATGCTCCGGCACTTGGGCCACGTCCCGGTGCTGCTGCTGTGACCCTAGCTGGGCAACGACCCGGTTCTACGTACGGGTACTTGGGCCGCGCCCCTGCGGTGCTGCGGCTGTTCTCGGAGCTGGGCCACGTCCCGGCGCTGTGTCCCGTACCCGGCACACACTTCGACGCATTGCCGTGCCTGAGCCCCGTCTCGGAGCATGGTCTTGAGACTCGCGCCGTGCCCTCGAGTCTCGGGAACGGACCGAGTAGCACCATAGCTGCTGCTTATCTACAGAAAACTGAGTGACTGCCGGCGCGCGGAAAACTCTCTAGACCTTATTTGTATGTGAATATTTGTCCCGTGTCTTTGTCTGTCCCATAAACGTGTATGTCGGTTCGTCTGGGTTCTTCCTTCGTGCCTCTGGCTGACCTGCGCGCACATAACAGTCCCCACATCAGGCACTAATCCAACAATTCAATTCAATTTTATTTTCCCATATTGCAGTACAGATGGAGGCGTTGTGGGTTCATCGTTTTTTATGGCTTTCGCCTCTTACAACCATTATTTTAGCTCCAGTTCACCAGCGTTAGTCATGCAGCACCTTCATGCAGAAGCACCTCTCTGTGGCTGAAGAAATTCAACGGCGAACAACAACAAACCTCAAAGTTTTATTTTCTGTAGAGAAAACTGACATTAAGAATTTCCTGAAAAAATCGGGGTACAACATTTCGAGTCTGCGTAATAAGAAGGTGATGCATCATTTTTTTTCAACACAGTGGGTTTATCACTAACAATGAACCTCCCAGCTCATTCATGATTTCTTGACGCAGCGGTGAGCATACTCTGATATATCAGGTTCCTTTTCACAATGTCGTTTGTAGGCAGTGAGACAAGGATCAAAGTAGCCGGTCTTGTTGATATTATCCAGTGCACTGGAACGCACGTGGAGTTCGCATCCCGTTTTCTGTGCTGAAGAAATAGAAGATCAGGTACATATCAGTGCGTACAACATGGACTCAGACTTAAAAGCTTTAATAGCATCTTCCTTAATACGTGCTTGTTCAGTATAGCAGACTTTTAATTACAGGAATATAGAATGTACCTTCTTTTGCAAAGCAAGTTCCTTGTCAGTATGCGCTGCAGCAATAGAATAACCATACCTGTCGAGATCTAGGATAGAGAGATGGGTAGTGGGGAATCTTTTGAGGACACCAGGAGGTATATTTCAGTCCTTATTTGTCTATGCACACGCTTCCCAAATCGCTCGCCAACCGCCTGACAGACAGCTTTCTCAAACAGTTGAGCGATGCACTTTTCAAAAGTGCTTTATAGTTTAATAAGTTCCAATATAATCTCTCTCTCTTTCTCTCTCTCTCTCTCTATATATATATATATACATATATATATATATATATATATATATATATATATATATATATATATATATATATATATATATATATATATATATATATAATCTACGGACTCGGACAGCACTGGCACGGCCGCTCGATGAAAAAGACAGGGTGCGGCCCGCCGCGTCGCGGAGCAGGCAATGGGAGGGAGCGTGGCAGCGGAGTTGACAGTTGTCGCCGCATTTCGCGATGGGGGCGCTAGTGGTAAGGGAAAGCCCCACGCGACGCGCGGGCAGGAAGGAGCAAGCATTCAAAAAGAACGGGAAGGTCGAGTCGGATGTTTTGTTTTGTTTTTCCTGATGTGTAGTGTAACCGTTATCTGTCACTCAAGACACTTTGCGCGTGCGTGATCTTTTGTGTGATAGGTACAATGCCGCGCAACTGTTGTGTGCCGCTTTGTTCAACGAATGCAGCGAAGGACCCCCAAATACGCTACCACGAGTTCCCCAGTGAAGCGAAACGCAGGGCAGCATGGCTGCGAAACATTTCTCGTCAGGGACCCGGCGGGAAAGCACCAATGTGGCAGTATCACGCAGGAGTTGGCTGGACATAGCCCGGTAATTGTAAATAGAACATTAATCATTCCAGGGTCTGTACGGGGCGAATGACAGGTCCCTGGTGTGTGCTTTGCATTTTACGGAGCAGGACTACAAGAGGACCGCTAAGCTGAGGGTGCTTTTGCCAACTGCGGTGCCGACAGTGTTCCACTTACATGAGCACGAGTATGCCAGCTTTGAGGAAGAAGCGACCAGGGATACATTAGAGCGCAAAAAAAGGACGAAACACAGGAAAAGGAAACACAGTTGAAGCGTGTTTCAGGTGCGCTAAGTAACCAGCATGGTGTGCGTATTCACACTATGTAATACCTGTTCCTCATTCCACCCATAATCATTTGGCTCCAACGCAGGTACAGTGTCAGGCTTGCAACTCTCAGCTGCAGCTTCAAGAGGCGAACGACGCGCCGTATGGCCTAATGGAGAATTTTAACGACGGCAACCTGATTGATTTGTGGGGTTTAACGTTCCAAAACCAGCTCTGATTATGGGAGACGCCGTAGTGGAGGGCTCCGCAAATTTCGACCACCTGGGGTTCTTTAACGTGCACTGACATTGCACAGCACACGGGCCTCAACATTTCGCCTCCATCGAAATGCAGCCGCCGCGGCCGGGATTCGATCCCGCGACCCTCGGATCAGCAGCCGAGTGCCATAACCACTAGACCACCGTGGCGGGGCTCAATTGCAAATGGACACTTGTTGTATTTAGGTACAAGCATCGCTGACGCCCATTCGTTGGCGATGCTTTCTAACATCGTTAAACCTCTAGCAGTTTAGTACTAAAGACTTTAAAACCAGCGAGCGCATGCCAGCAGCGCTGTTAAGCCGCGACACGCCTCCGCGCGCACATGTAGGCTCCCCAGCTCTCCCTGACCGGTGGCGCCGCAGCGGCCGCGCGGAAAACTAGGCGCGCTACGCCGTATTCGCCGCACGCGGCGGGCCGCACCGTGTTTTTCATCCAGCGGCCGTGGCACTGGCGCGGCTGGCGGCACTCGTCCTTCTCGCTGTCTCACCCATTTTCGCCCCTTTCTCTTTTTCTTCTTTTCTTTTTTCCTTCGCTCTTTCTCTCTCTCTCTCTGTGTGTGTGTGTGCGAGTTGCTTTTGCGTGACTTCCTCATCTTTTGTTGCAGTGAAGATGCCAGCAATCTTTTTATTATTATTTTTATGTTTTATCTTTATTATTTCCGTATATTTTCAACCCACTCATTCGTTTTCCCACCCTTGTCCTTCTCTCCTTACTACAAGGCAAAGTGTGTATATAAGGCCATACTGGCCTGTGGTTAACATGTCTTGAAAAAGGTCGGCCTCCGACCGAAACGTTGACTTAATAAACCGTCGTTCTCTAAGAGGCGCATCGTCAATTCTGTTATATAACGCTATATATATATATATATATATATATATATATATATATATATATATATATATATATATATATATATATATATACATATGTATATATATATATACTGTATATGCAAAAATAGCTTGGGTTGCCGCTAGTTTATAACAGAATTGACGATGCGCCTCTTAGAGAACGACGGTTAATTAAGTCAACGTTTCGGTCGGAGCCCGACCTTTTTCAAGACATTTCTTGAAAAAGGTCGGGCTCCGACCGAATCGTTGACTTAATAAACCGTCGTTCTCTAAGAGGCGCATCGTGAATTCTATTATATATATATATATATATATATATATATATATATATATATATATAACGCTTTTCTTCATTTTTTTAAGGAATAGCTCTGTCAGACAAGTATAAATAAAAGCGCGTATACAAGCATAGGCATTCCTGATGAAGGCCGGCCTCCGGCTGAAACGTTGAATAAACGCTTTCCGCATTTTCGTTGCCAATGCCGAGGGTCTACTACTCATCTCTACTCATCTCCGGCCTACTCACCACCATAACCGCTATATATATATATATATATATATATATATATATATATATATATATATATATAGCAGTCATGGTTGTGAAACGGGTGGGGGTCGGTGAGTGCTATTGCAATTGTACTCCCCGACCCGCACCCGTTTTCTTTCTTCCTTGCTTTTTTCTGTCCCCCCCCCCCTTTTTTTGACTTCCACACTCCTGAGGAGGCCTGAACCATACTCATGACTGTTGAGTCCGGCCACGAAAACCACTTCGTAAAAAGGGGAGGAGTGGAGAAAAAGGGTGGGGGGAGGGAGATGGTGCTCGCATATGACGCACGTCGTCTACGTTACTTCCACTCTTCGGTCCGTTTCTTTCAGGTCCTCTATCCTTCCTGTGCTCTTTCTTTTCTTTTCTCTTCTTTTCTTATTCTCTCTATATTCTTTTCTTTCTTCATTTTTTTAAGGGAAAGCTCTCTCAGACAAGTATAAATAGAAGCGGGTATACAAGCATAGGCATTCCTGATGAAGGCCGGTCTCCGGCTGAAACGTTGAATAAACGCTCTCCGCATTTTTGTGGCCTATTCCGAGGGTCTCTCTCTCTCTCTCTCTCTATATATATATATATATATATATATATATATATATATATATCCTTCATGTCGCCCTTTCTTCTTCCTTGCCTACCTCACCCCGCCGCTCGGTAGCGCCGAGGGCGCGTTACAAATGTGGCTGCAATCGGAAACACGAGCGCTGCGCCTTTCATGCCTGAATACGTCCCCCGTTCTTCCCTCCTGGGGCGCGTTGCTGTGCAGCGGCACCATAGAGGCAATATCCAAACCACATAAGGTACGCCACTGAAAGTGTCGTTAGTTTCGCCAGATATAAGCCGGCGCCACGGTTTACAATGCCTAATTGATGGATTGCTCTTTAAAATTTCTACGGACGCGGACAGCACTGGCGCGGCGGGCGGCACTCGTCCTTCTCGCTGTCTCCTCCATTGCCGCCCCTTTCTCTTTTTCTTCTTTTCTCTTTTTCTCTTCTTTTCTTTTTTCCTTCGCTCTCTCTCTTTCTCTCTGTATATGTGTGCGAGTTGCTTTTGCTTGATTTGCTCATCTTTTGTTGCAGTGAAGATGCCAGCAATCTTTTTATTATTTTTTATTTTTATTATTTCCGTATATTTTCAACCCACTAATTCTCTTCCCCACCCTTGTCCTTCTCTCCTTACTACGAGGCAAAGTGTGGTATATATAAGGCCATACTGGCCTGTGGTTAACATGTCTTGAAAAAGGTTGGGCTCCGACCGAAACGTTGACTTAATAAACCGTCGTTCTTTAAGAGGCGCATCGGCAATTCAAATATATATATATATATATATATATATATATATATATATATACAGCTGTGTCTAAAATACTTCTCTTGACTTAAAATTCCCGCCCATTCGAGACGTTGCCTTTCGATTAGGGCTGCAGTAATGTTCCGTAGATCCTTCGCGGGCCCGAAACATGCTTCACACGGAACAGCCTAGTGATCGAGGCGCTCCTATTTATTTACGCGAGTGTTCGTTACGAGTGGCGCTTCTCGTCATCGTTCCAAGATATCGCATGCACCTTCGCCAAACTGAGCCCGGTGAGAGGCTTTCGCTGTTTCGGCTGTGCCCTGCCCTAAATGCCGTGCCCATAGACACTGTCATTCTTTCCGTGGCTACTGAGAGCTACGCTCACGGAAACATTCCTTGATATCGGTTCGCTGTCATCCCGTTATGCTCACATTGAGTTAGCTCCCAGATATCATAGCTTTGACGAGCCTCCTCCTTACTACCACAATTTGCTGCCCAGCTTCTGCGGTGATGATTATGGATCGCGGTAATTGCTGAGGATCTTTCCACGACCATGAGAACAGAGAACGCTATATCTCTCTCGATCAGAGAACGCTATATCTCTATTTGTTGAAAGAAGAGGAGGCGCCGCTCAGCTTAATTATGAACAAATAGCATATTCCGTGGTGTTTGGAATGCGATAACGTTTGGGCGCATGCTGAAGGAGCTTCCACGACTGATTACCGTCGTTTCCTGACGACGTCCAAACAGCGTTCCTAGGTTTCATGACTACTCCGTTTGTATTCTATATTGTTCTGAGGTTGAATATTCCTACACACCCACATTAACTTCTCCACGGCTTAGGGGCTTGTGATGACGTTGAGATATCTTTAAAGCCACTAAGCTTATGCACGTCTAGTAACTGACTGAATGTATTTTTTCACTAAACTCGACTTGTAGAATTGGGAAATCTGTCCCGCTGTGGTCCACAAGTTTGTAAGACGAAGCTGTCCACTTACTGTTGTTTACCAGTATAGTGTATAGAGCACAGCCAAGGTTGCGATTCCAGGACCGAAGTACTCTGCGCTCTAATTCATCCACTGCAAGGAAACTTATTCTGTAGCAAACGGTAACTGATTGCAAGCAATACATGTGGTCACTCGAAATAGTATTAGTTAATCTATTCAAGTAACACAAGCCAGCTCATCGCAATTAGTCATATTTCAACGGAAATATTGGATAAGATGATCTTGAGAAAATCACATAGAAAATACAAGTGGTTTAACACAATTATAATGACGATGGCAACGCCCACTTAAACACTGGCGTTACTTCTATTGTCACACGACGTGCTTATCACGAAATGTTCGTCCAAACGCCACACAAAAGTAGAACTGGCGTGTCACCGCTCACGCGGTGACGTGTTAGCGTTGACGAACTGGCGTGTCACCGCTGACGAACATCAGATTGCGGTTAAGAGGATGAGTGACTGTTTCAGTCACATGTATATTAATCATATACAAGCTAGGAGTAGTGGCAGTTTCAGTCACATATATGTATTAGTCACAGAAAAGCTAGGAGTATGGTAAAGGCCCAAGGTACAAAGGCACAAGGCGCAACGGGAACACCATATGACCACAGTGGCTTTTACCGCATGGTACACATCGCAGTCCGCTGGCATCAGCAGTACTGGTGATGGAGCCTGTGCGTGTTTCTCGCCCTCAGTTGACTTTACTCGTTATCACTTGGCTCCGAGTTGGATCAACGAGCAGTACACAGTTCAGCATAGGCGAATTCCGAGCTGTGCGCTTCGCATGACATGGATTCCCACAATGCGCGACAACACCGACTTTTCTACAAGTGAATCACGCTACCGCCGGAATTTCTAGTTCACATCAGGTGAAATCACCCAATATTACTAAAGGTCTGCAGGTTCCCCATGCGTAAATTCTTCGATGCCGAATATTATGTCCGAGTATTTGAGAATGGCTGCGCATGTAATTCCTGAATTGCGAACACTATGTACCAGTGGGCTTCCATGTTTACATTAAGTTGTTACTGAAGCCAAGTTTTCTTTCTGACATTTATTTTGATGATCTCGTAACACGGTAATGACCCCGCAATTGTAAGTTCGCTTTCCTTAAAGTTGGCAGTTACTCGGATACCACTTACTCAACAGAGCACACTCGCTTCGAAGCTACGTTTGTATATTTTCTTCGCTTATGTTCATAATCAAGCTTGCAAGAGTGTCGGCACAATTGCCACATTCCCTTCCTAATTGTTACGTAAATTGCGAGCGCTCTACTTACTGCTACGTGACTGTAGTTATTCACTCTGTAATAATCTGAATCTCCGCTGAGTGCTCCACATAGCGGATAGCTAGTAGCTTACCTTTCTGAGTGGTCTTGAAATCTGAAAAAAAAACCGTAAGACATTACAATTCAATCTTATGAGGGGCTTTCCTGCCCCTTCATTACACCATGACTATTAGCATTACTGATTTTACACTGAGTCGTACTTCAGCGTATTTTGTATTAAAATTTTCCGTTTACACGCCACGCTATTTGAACACTCCTTGTATGCGTTCATGATATATCTCTCAGAGTATACTACCCGAAAGCAGTCAAAGTATTCTATCCCAACACCATAGCGACGCAGTCAACGTCACTCGATTCAAAATGGTGAATGGAACAAGATGTCCATATCTTGTTAATGACACCGGAAAGGCAGGGCATGAATGCTGATAAGATGATATAGTGCCTACATATATGCAACGTTCCTGGTTTATTACAGAGAATCGCACCTACTAATACCTTGAACACGATGTTCAGCTATCTGCACTATCTGCAGGCCTACATCAAAACAAACATCCCCATATCAGAGGAGCATAGATCATTGTGGCAAATACGGTACAATTATATTTCACGAACTTAATTTTCTAACGAAAGTAAGCGTTCTGAAAGTCTCAGTTCATAGGTATCGAAATACGCTTGAGTTTTCGCAAGGACAAGGAGCATCGTTCTTTAGGCCCTAGGTAATACCCAGCTAGCACACAAGACCAAAAAGACGTCTTATTGGGGGATTAACGTCTTGGTTCGCGTGGCTGACGTCTCAAAGACGTCAGCCACGCGAACTAAGGGGCAGCGACATCAAAGGGACAATGAATCCGTCTTCGAAACGTCCTACGCAAGACGGTAAGCAGACGTGGAAGAATACCGCCCCCCTCCCCTCCCTCCCCAAAGCGTCGGCGGGCGTCGACACAATGCACGGCGCCGAGGTGTCGCCAGCTGCAATGGGGCCGGAAGGGAGGCGCCAGAATGTCTGGCTCCTTCTCGCCGGTTACCAGGGAGATGAGGCGAGAGGGCGCAGGCTGGCGCAAACACGCGGAGACACGAAGCAAAGGCAGCGAAGCTCGTTTGCGTGGTTGGTCGTGGAGTAAGTGTGGTCAAGTTGTTGGCGGCCGGCTCTTCCTTCGTTTCTGGGAAAATTCTGTTAGCGTGCTGCAACTGCTGCGTGTGTTTGTGTGGTGGTATTATGTTCTTTCTACTTTCCTCCTTATGTTAACCCTGGTTCAATTCCGGCGCTTCTGTGACTGGATCCCGTAACACCAATAACTACGTCTCGCCGAAAATAAATGTAAGTACCACATTTGAATGGCTTAGCATGATGCCTGTGAGATCACTCATGTGTTCCGTGGATAGGGCGAATCGTTCTGTGACAGATACAAGGAGGATTAATGCTATGTAAGGTCTAAGATAGCTGACGCATTAAACGCAAAGCAATAACGCAACTGTGGTTTTATTATTCAGATCATCGTGTATGATTGCATTCTGAAATTTTCTTAGGTCTATGTGTGTGTTGAGCCTGATTAGTGAGTAACGAGTGCATTGGCTTCGTTCCCACCATCCTGTCAGTTGGTCGTTACGGGTAGCGAGTGCAGCGCATGTACAACAATGTCGGGTAGTAGTAATTTACTCGTGTCTTACACAGACGAATACATGCATGTGATATCGCGCGTTGTAGGGCAACCGTTGCCGCGCGTCTTTTCACTGTTGCATTGCAGTCGTGAGATTTCAGTTCAGAGCTGCGAAATTTACGTGCATGTGATGTGGATGTGAAAATCGCGCATTGTTTATTGTGGCATGTCAGCAGAACTGAAGCAGGCAATCATGACGTCTTATGGTGGTGGAATGACTTCTCGCAGCTCAGCATTCATATGAGCATGAGTGTCGTTGTGCTCGTTCTCGGTCATATTTAAACTTTGTCAGAGGCATGTGACACGTTTGCGAATGTTCGTTATTATTATTTCTCATTGTCCACGCTGTTGCGGTTTTCTGCATTTGGGGTTCGTTATTCTTGAAGACCGCAAATACCAAAATAATTACAAGACCTGTTATCTGGTTCCACAGTGGTGTTACAGGGACGCTGTTGTGTACAGTAGATTTTCGGTATGCCATAAGCTGTCCAGTGTTTCACGTGGTACGGACTGGGGAGTGAAGACTTGAACCATGTTGCTGGGCTGATAGCGTAGGACAGCGATGATAAGGCGACGAACTAAATTAGTACGTCGGGCTATGGGTGAGTGGCGTGTTACGACGACTTATACATGAACGTTTGGACGTATTTTGTTTATTTTTATTATTTAGTACGGGCGCCGCCAGCTTGTCCGGTGCCGGGATCTAGCTGTGCATGCCTATACCTATATCGTCAAATCAAAGCCACGGTGCCGTTCAACAGTTTTCAG